>LKTO01000419.1:0-44922 GCA_001399465.1 Hymenoscyphus scutula | reverse complement strand
TTATAGAAGAGAAAGCGCTAGTAGTAAGAAGTAGAGTAGAAGTATTAAGTAAGGAACGAGAAACCTTAAAGTTATAATAGATAGCTATAACTAAGGTATAAAAGAAATACTATAATAAGAGAACTCTTAATATAAAATTTAAGGTAAATAATAAAGTAATACTTTAGAGTAAGTATATCTACTAGTTATAGCTAAGTAGGAAGCTAGTAGATAGATACCTAGAACTATTTACAATTAAGGCTATTTAAGAAGACTACTAACAAGTGTATAAATTAATACTTCTAGAGTTATATAAAATCTATAATATATTTTACGTCTTACTATTAGAGCCTTAGTACTCTCGAGTAGGCGTAGTTCTAGAGCTACCTCTAATAGAGATTAAGGGAGATAAGCGTTAAAAGGTAGAGTTAATACTTAACTATAGAAATAAGAGAAAAGGAAGATAGTATCTTATATATTAGAGAGGCTACTTAATATTAGATAATATATAGAAGCCTATAGAAAACCTTAATAGAGTATAGAAAGTAATCGAAGAATATTAAAAAACTTGTTCTAAAGGCTAGATATATAAGAAATATAAGAGCTTAGGTTTATAAATAGTAAGAAAATAAAGAAAGAGAAATTAGAGAGATACTTAGAGATTAACTATAAGAAAACAACGTGTTTATTCGAAAGCTAAAGGACGTAACTATACTATTACCTATTACCTATTCCTTATAGAACCGACTATAAGTATCTTAGAGACGCTTAGAAGAGGGGTTGTTAGAGGAAGAGCTATTATTTCCAGGCATACCCTCGGATACCACTTAAAGGCCTTGATTAGCCTGTCTAGGTACTAGTAGAAGACCGCGGACAGGTGTATAAAGAGGGGTAGTAGAGCGGGAGGAGCGTTAAGAGAGCGTAGCGCGAGTAGAAAGATAATAAGAAGAACTATCTATTGTCTTATTATTATCTAGATACTATACTTCTATTAAAACTAATATATAGAAGAGAAGTATAGAAACACTAACTAAATCTTCTTCTTCTTCCTTGTCACTTTCGCCTCTATCTCTATTAACATTATCGTTAAAATTATTAGAGTTGTCCTAGCTTAGACGAGGTAAGTTGTTCTAGAGAACTATTAGAAATAGAAACGACGAGGTATAGTAAGGAAACAAACCTAGTAATATATAACATCGAGGATTCTATTAAGAGTAGCTTACATTTAGGAAATACTTAAAAGAATTAAGTGCTCTATACTATCGAGGGTTTTAGAGGTTTAAAGAGAGCGAATAATAGCTTCTACCTTATTAGTATAGGCTTTTTAAGTAGCTTTAAGAGACTAGATTTCTAGGCTATTATTAAAACACTAGCTATCTAGTAAGCGAAAGATAGCTTTACAACAGGTAATAAGAGCGTTAACTGACTTATAACAGCTCTAGAGAATTTAGTAATATACTTTCTCTATATAGTAATAACGTTTATAAACATTATAGCTAGCTACTTTAATATAGCTGTTTAACTTCTAGTTAGAACTATCTAAATTCTTAGAACAATAAAGATAATATAGACAGGATAAGCTAGTAGGAGGTGCCGCTGACTAAGGAGTAATACTATAGCGCTAGAGAAAAGATATAATTTAGAAGTTAAGTAAGAATCAAAATAAGAATAAAGGAACTAGACGAGGGAATTAGAAGAGAAAGTTAGAGGTAGAATTAGGAAAGGAAGAAGAAGAGAAATAAGAGAAAGGTTAAGAACTATATACTAGTTTACTAAAGCTTATAAATCACGCTATTACGAATTAGCTTATTAATAAACAAGTAAATGTAATAGACATAGGACAGATGATTCATAGCTAGAGCTACGACGGCAGGAAGCTTAGTCCTGTTGTTTATAAATGTAGAAGACTTATAGTAAACAAGTTACAGCTAGGTCTACGACAGTATATAGCTTAATCCTATTATTTATATTTATGTTTATATTTGTTTACATCTCTTTTAAAAAAAAGACAAACATCTAGAAATAAAGAGCTATTCTCGGTAGTAAGCTAGTACACAGGTAGCAGGTTCTTAGGGACAAGAACCTAGAGAGGGAGGCATTTGTAAGAGGCTTGGATTAAGAGGGTTGAGTAAACCAGGGGCTTGGCAAGCGAGAGGTATCCGCGAGGCACAGGGCATACGACAGCAGCCCGACGGCAGCCTGTAACCGGGTCGAAGCTAGGGATACTAGGGATGTTTTCAGGAATATAGAGAGACTAGAGATGTTTTCAGGAATGTAGAGAGACTAGGGATGTTTTTAGGAATATAGAGAGACTAGAGATATAGAAAGGGGTATTTAAGAGGTCTAGATATATAACTAGAAGGTTAGACGAAGGCAGAAGAGAGGCATCGATTATTCTATATTATAATAGAACACTAGTAGTTCTATCACGTCTATATACTCTACTACTTATTTAGTTTCTTATACTTCTATAAGCTCTAATAGTTATATAACTCGATAAGCGAGTTATATATCTACTAGAGTAGAGAAATCCTTAGATCGCTTAGCTAATCTAATTGATCCTCTAATACTATAAGAGTATATAATAGTACTTAACCTATTAGAGCGCCGCCTAGTCTTTACTAGTCGCGTATATCTATAATTTATAATACTATTCTCTTCTTAGCTTAGTGTATCTCTACGCTTAAGTACGACCTAAGAAATATCGTTAGAAGGCTAGCTACCTTCTCCTTCTTTTATTATATTCTCTAAAATATAGAAGTATAAATAATATATTCTACTTTTTAAGACTATCTAGATATATAGTTCCGCTATTATACCTTGTTCTAACTACTAATATTATAACTAGAAGTACTTTATTCTAAATAATAAATCGTAATAGTATAGAGAGTATATTAGATAGAGTGTTAAATATAATACTCTTTAGAAATTAAATAATAACCTCGAAAGTATCTACTTTAAGAAAGAGCGTCTTAAATTTAAAAGAGATATAGCTTTTAAGGTAGCTATAGCTAGTCTAGCTTATATTTACAAGCTTAAGTAGCGCTAATAAGAACTTCGAGAGCAAGGTGTTAATATAGTCTATCGTAGGCTTTATACTCTTAACGAACTAGATACTACTAAAGAAAAAGAAAGGATATAAGATAAAGAGTAGAAAGAAAAGATATAGCGAGGGAAAGAGGCTATCTAGCTAGCTGTTCTTTCTTTATCTAACGCCTCTAACTCTATACTTAACCTAGAGCTTAACCTAAACTTCTTTATAGCTTTCCTCTCTAACTATTTACTATAGTTAGACTTAGGTTTTAGGAATAGAACTCCTCTAGCTCCGCCGAGTACTAGCTAATATTCTCTCTAGGTTTCTTAGTATTCTCTAAATATAGATAATCTAACTATTTAATTAAATACTTGATTTTATCTCTAATAGGTTTATAGTTAAGAATCTTCTTAACCTTATACTTAGTATTTAGATTAACTAGCTAGATCTCTATAAGTAGAGCTAGTAGTACTTCTAGTAGTACTAGTTTAAGTAGAGAGATATAGAATACTAGAAAGATATTTATTATTTTTAGTAGAGCTAGTTTATAATTTAAAGGTCTTTTTACTTATTTAATTTTAAATAGTCTAATATATATATAGTCTACTTTTCTACTTAGTCTCTTTATATCGATATTTTTTCGCTATAAGTAGACTTTATCTCTCTCTTTTAGTATTAGCTTCTAACTATATCGTTTATTATAGTAGTAGACTTTATCTCTCTCTTTTAGTATTAGCTTCTAACTATATCGTTTATTATAGTAGTATATATTATACTCTACTATAAACTATAAATCTTCTATAAGTTTCTTATATAGGCCTTTAATCTTTAAGGCTAATACTTAAGCTAATTAATTATTAACTATTATTCTTATTAGTCTATTATATACTAGTAATTTATATCTAAAGTTAGTATAGAATAGTAATATAAGTATTATTTCTATAGTTAAGCTATTATATATAAACTAAGCTAAAGGTAATAGTTCTATCTAGTTGTTCTACTAGTAGTTTATATAATAATAGAGATATATTTTAACTACTTAATTTATATATTCGTTCTCTCTATTAGTCTAGAGGTAGAAAGCTATCGAAAGCTTTCTTTTTATATCTAATCGCTCTATAAGAGTAGTCTAGAACCTTAAGGTAAAGAGCTTATCTCTATCTAAGAGTATTTTCTTTAATATTTCGTATCTTAAGATTATATCTCTTAAGTATATAAATACTAGATATTCTACTATACTTAACTCTATATATAGTATTAGTACTATATATTTAGTAAGTCTTTCTAGAATAACTAGAATTAAGTTATATTTAACTTCTATTATTAGATCCTTAGATTTTAGTAGCTTAATAATAAAATCCTAAGAGACTAATTTCTAAGATATTTATAGAATAGAAGTAGTATCTATCTATCTATATAGTAGCTAGCGTAAAGCCTTATTCTAGATATAGATATTATACTTCTTTATTACATCCTTAATAATCGCTAGTAGATAATCTATAAAGTAGTATTATTTTATTTACTAAGTAGTTCTTTTTATTCCTTAATATTTATAAGTAGATATCGAATAGTTCTTACTAATAAACTACTTTATATATTCTTTTAGAACCTATAATTTCCTATTATAGTACTAGTTCCTTCCTTTATATATAGTCTAGATTACGTCTAGCTATAGATCTACTATCTATATAGCTATAATTTAATAAACTAGTAGAGTTAAGTCTCTATTAGATAGCTCTTTTAATATTACTAGCTTTATATATTCTCTAGCTTCTTTATAGCCTAGTTTATAACTAAGCGTGTCTACTATTAGGTTTATTATTTCTATAACGTGTTAAATAATAATATTATAATATAATAGAGTTTCTAACTATCTAGTAAGACGCTTACTTATAAGTTTTATAGTAGTAGTAAAGGTTTAAAGATTAGCGTGATTAGTAAGTACTATTATCTAATACTTTATTTCTTAGAGATAGATTTTATAATACTCTAAAGTAAAGACTATAGTAAGTAGTTCCTTCTTAAATATAGTATAGTTCTACTATACTAGATCTAATATTCTTAAGTAGTAGGCTATAGATATTAATTTTCTATTTTCGTCTAGTTATAGATATATAGTATCTATTACTATATCTAATAAGTCTATTTCTATAGTACTTAGTTTCTCGAGATCGTAGCTATATAGAATTAGTTCCTTAGTAAAACGTTTCTTTATTATCTAAAAGACTCTTTCTACGATCTCGTTCTATATAAAAAGTACTTCTTTATATATAAGGTTTATTATTAGTTTAGATATTCTAGCGTAGTCGTCTATAAAATAATAATAGAAGTTATTAAATCTCTAGAAGTATTAAATGTCTTTAATATTCTTTAGTAATTCCTAGTTAATAACATTTCTTATTTTATCTAGGTTAATTTCTATTCTTTCTAGAGAGATTACCTAGCCTAGAAACTTTATATAAGTTACTCTAAACTTATATTTAGATAATTTAAGTTAAGAGTTTACTATAGTAAGTCTCTTTATAACTTCTTATATATAACTCTTATATTCTTCTACTTTATCTAAGTAGATTAGAATATTATCTAGATAGTAGATAACTATTACCTCTAGAAAACCTTCTAGAATATTATTATTCTATCTTTAGTAGATTATAGACGTAATAGCTTACCTAAATAGTATTACTATATACTTATAGAGTCTCGAGAGTAATCTAAATATAGTTTTCTACTTATTACCTACCTTAATTCTAATTAAGGCATAAGCGTTTCGTTAATTAAGTTTCGTGAATATCTTAGTAGAGCTAATTCTATCTAGTAGATATTATTCTTCTAGTAGCGAGTAAGTGTTCTTAATCGTTATATTATTTACTTCTTAGTAGTCGACGTAGACTCGATCTATTAGATCGTTCTTCTTACTAATAACTAGTATATTTAATAGAATAGATAATTTAGATCTCTAAATATAACCTTTCTTTAAACCTTCGACGATATAGCTTTTAAAGCGTTATAGCTTATTCTAACTATAAGGCTATATTTTCTATTTCTTAAGGTTATAACTCTCTTTTAATTTAATCTTATAATCCTATAGATAATATTCTAGTAGAGCTTATAAGTTCTATAGATTCTTAAATAATTCTGCGAATTCTCTATACTATATAGATATTTCGTTATTAGCTTTCTAGCTAACTTATAGAGAACTCTCGATAAGGTGTTCTAGCGTCTTAAAAGAGGTAGCGCTAACCTCGTTCTAGCTATATAGTTATAGCTATAATCTTTTATAGTTATATTAGCTAAAAGTTATTATTTAAGTCTTCTAGTTAATATTAGAATTATATTCTCTAATCTATAGTATACTAAGTATTATATTCTAGCTTCTAATCTTAATAGTATTAAATTATATATCTAAGTAGTATCCTTTAATAGTAAGTTTTATTAGAATTATTTACTAATTAATAACTCTATTTTAGTATACTACGTCTATTCTATTAACTATATTAAGATAGTATAGTTCTATTTTCTTAATAGAGATATTTAGCTTCTTAAGTACTAATAGAGAGAGAAAGTTATCTATCGCTTCTAAGTTAATTATAACCTAGAGTTTCTTTCCTCTATTTTTTATAGTTACTATTAACTATCTATCTTCTAATATAGTATAGATTTCAGGTCTAATAAAATAGACTTTAAAACTATATTCTCTTTAACTAGTTTCCGCTACTTAGAGATTACTTCTCTAAGAGTAGAGCGTTACTTACTCTAAGTTACTTTTAGATATAGCGTAAATTATTTACTATTCTATAACTTAGCTATAGTCGAGTTTATTACTAGTAAACTATTTCTCGGTTTTCTATACTAACGTAGGTCTTAGATAGTATTATTACTATATAATTATATCTTCTAATATAACTTCTAGAGTCTAGTATTCTTCTACTTATAGTTAGTTAAAAGGTTAATCTCTTTCTTTCTATAATATAATTAATATCTTAAAGATATCTTTAAGAGATTATATATTAGGCTTTCCTTTTATAGTATCTAGATTACTTTCGAGATTTCTAAAGATAATACTTATTAGAAGGTTACTTTAAACTCGAAACTGTTCTAGTACTTCTAGGTTCTACTCTCTAGTTATATAAGAGGTCTAAAAGTCTAACTTATTTCTATTAAGGTCTACTTATTAGTTACTACGTTTAAAACATTCTATAAAAGCCTATATTTCTTCTAGACAAGGTTTATTATCCTAGTTATATCTATTATTAGACAAGTCTTTAGACTCTAATAATAATTCTAACGATAACTCTACTATCTCTATATCTTATTATAGAGATAGATTATATTTAGACTTAGATTATCTATTATAGTATTATTTAAGAATAGAGTTACTCTTATCTTCTATATATATTCTATATCTATAAGCTTCTTACTCTTTATTAAATAGATTAAACTTCTTAAGTAGAGCTACTTTCTTTCTAGTTATAGTATTAGCTTAATATCTTTCTAAAGAATTAGCCTTCTTATAATAGTTACTTACTCTATAGCTAGACAGGCTATATAAAAAGTAGAGATTCTACTTATATTATCGGTTTCGTTCTTTCTAGAAGAGTTCTAGCTTTCTAGAAGTCTTCTTCTAGATAGTATTTACTTATTAATCGTCTTATTAGTCTAGATAATTCTACTTACTATATTTCTTAAATTCTAGACAGGGATTAGTTTTCTTAAATTCCTATAGATAGTTATCTAAATAGATTACTACTTTAATTATAGTAGTAATATCTTTATAATTAAGATTTTATTATACTATTTCTTTATATAGTTTAATATTAAGTTCTCTATAGAAGAGTTCTATAAGAGCGAGAGAATCCTACTCTATCTTATTTCTATATTATTAGAATTCATTTATATAATTAATTATAGATCTAGTTTAGCGTAAGTTAAGTAGCTTATATACTATAGTCTTAACTATCTTAATATTACTAAACATTCGATATATAGTAACCTTAAATCTATTCTAAGATCTAAATATTAATTAGATGTTTACTATACTTCTAGCTAAGGCTTTATATACGAAAAAGTCCTCTAGATATAGTTATATCTATTTAAGAGTAGTCTCTCGAAAGTATAAGATAGCGAAGATAGACGACGCTATACTATCGCTATTAAACTTGTCTTTATTAAAGTTGAAATAGATTTCTATTTAGAGTAGAAACAATTCTTACTCTTATTATTTACTATAGTAGGTATTAGATAGCTTAACTTATATTATCTCTAGAGCTTCGACTCTATATAGCTCTAGTACGTCTAGTATACTCTTGTTATTATTATCGTCTAGAGTAGTTACTTTCTAGAACGCGGCGAGCGTACCCGGGATTAGTACGTTAATAATACTAGCGCTAGAGCTAGTAATAAGAGTAGCCTTTAGAGGTATTACGATTCGAACTTCTAAGCTTAAGTACTTAAAGTATAACGATTCTTAAACTAACTAACTAAGGTAACTAAGTATCGCTAGAGTTTATTACTTATAAAGAGATTTAATCGTAGACTAGATGTTTACTCGAAGGTAAACTCGTTACTTAACTATAAAGCTATTAAGATAGTAATAATAATATAATATTAAGTTAAGTATAAAGCTTCTATCTAATAGTAGATATACTAGTCTTATATAGAACCTTTATATATATATACTAATAGTTAGATCTTCTAGATCTTTTAGATTCTAAGCTCTAATATAAGCTTCTATAAGCTCTAATAGTTATATAACTCGATAAGCGAGTCACGTGTCTACTAGAGTAGAGAAATCCTTAGATCGCTTAGCTAATCTAACCGATCCTCTAATACTATAAGAGTATATAATAGTACTTAACCTGTTAGAGCGCTGTCTAGTCTTTACTAGTTATATATACTTATAATTTATAATATCTCGCCTTCTTCTTCTTCTTCTACTATACTAATAAGATCTTATACTTAGTATACCTTAACTTTATTAATAGCTTATACTAATTTAAGATAAAATTTAGCTATATACTATAGTTGTTTAATAAAAGTAGGCTTCTTATCTAGCTTATAGATTTAAATTAAATTATCTAGATAAGAGAGAGTAATATTCTTCTTATACTATAAAAGTCTAGCCTTTCGAGATCTCTTATCTTTTCTTACCTATATACTCTACTTAAGAAGTAACTTCTTAGTCTTATTTATAGCTACTTAAAGCCTCTTTTCCTTCTTATATAATTAATTACTCTTTTCTTTAATCTCTTTCTTATTAATTTACTCTTATAACCTAGTAATAGTAGAGCTACTCTCTTTATATATACGCTTTCTTAATCTTTTCTTTCTTCTTATATTATTAAGTATCTTTTATTAAAGAGTATAATACTTAACTATAGTAAGATATACCTTTTAAATAGATTAATAGAGAGATTAGAGAATTAAGTAGAATCTCGAGAACTAAGGACTTATATACTAGTAGTAGTAGACTATAATTCGTCTAGCTATTAAGGTAGAAGTAGAGGTAATTTAAGATCTTCTTATATATTAGTTAAAGCTCTCTTCTTCTTTCTATATAAATATATCTATTTCTTAACTACTTTCTAACTTAGTAAATAGTTTCTAGATTTAGTAAATATATTTTAAATTATTTATATTTTTATTATCTTTTTATATATAGAGGTAAGGTCTCGAAAGAATAAGGTAACCGAGTACTTAAAGTTAAGGCTATAGAGTATAGCGGTAATAGCTTATTTATAGTACTTTTTAAAAAAGTAAAAGACATTAATATCTACTAGTTAAAGAATATATATATAGTATAAGAGGTAGTACTAAAGAAGTATATAATTCTTATAGTATATAAGTTAGAATTAGTTATATATATATATCTTATAGCTATTAAGGAGTAGAATTCGCTATAGTTTATCTAGACTAGTACTAAGCTCTCTAATAAGATGTTTAGTATATACTATAATTATCTAATTATTAATATATTCTATAGATAAGTAATCTATATATTCCTTTCTAGTTAACTTCTTTACTATCTAATTCTCTATAATATTCTTTCTAGATATAATTATAAAAGAAGCTATCGCTTATCTATCTATATAAATTATCTCTACTATAGTAACTAACTTTCTATTCTTAGAATTCGCTATATATAACTCTTTAACTTATATTAGAATAATAATATTCTCGCTACTAGTATATCTAACTATTATACTAGATTCGTCTATATTCTATATATATTTAGCCTTCTAGATCTTATATTATATAAGTATAGCTATATATTTATTAAACTATTCGTAGATCTTATCTTTAGTATAGGATTTAAGGTAGTTAAAGGTAATAGGCTTTGTATTAATTATATAGAGGTAAGTATACTCTTTTAACTACTTATAGAACTAGAACTCGAATAGAGTCTTTTAAGAGAACATTTAAGCCTAGAGAATTAGCTAATTATCTAGAATAAGAATAGAAAGTATTACCTGTTTTAAGTTTATAATAGCTACTTATACTATAGAGTAAGTAGCCTCTAGACCTATCTTCTACTACTTATAATAATACTAACGAATAGCCTTCTTCTAGCTCTTATTTAATACTTTATTATTCTCTCTATAAGTATTAAATATATCTTCTAAATTCTATACTCTCTCTCTTACTCTCTTTACTACCTTCTATATCGATTTATCGTTAGTATAGAATATTCGAGCTTCTATAGTTATACTTTTACTACTATTCTACTTCTTTATCTAGTTAATAGCGCTATATATATACTTCTTCTTTTCAGCTTTTATAGATAGTATAGGTATAGAGAGTAGACTACTATAAATAGGTTCTATTTTAGTGATTTAGAATAAATAAGATAGTAGTAGAAATAATTAAGATAGTATATATATATAAAATTAGTAGAGAGCTAATCTACGACATTATAGAAGACACTTACTTACGAGAGACACTTACTTCCGCCAACCTCTAGCAAAGCGATAGAGAAGAGAAACCGACTATTAGCTCTTAAATTAAGCTTAAGAAATGTTTTCTAGATATAGGTTTTAAAAGTAAGCTATATAAGACGTTAAAATTTAATAATACTACGACTAAATATATTAACTATACTATTAATTTAAGAGCTATAATAGATTAAACTAGTACGACCTAATAATCTTAGTATACTCTCTTAATATATAAGTTTAAATTAAACTACTTAAAAAAAATTTTATTAATAGCTTATCTCTAGAAATAAATTCTAAAGAAAAAAATAATAAGTTTATTAATTATAAATTAAATTACTACTCTAGAGGTTTTACTCGAAATAATATATAGATAGAATTAAAAGAAAGCTCTAAATTATAGCTTCTTAATACTATAAGAATTATTAAGTTCTATATAGAAATTATTATTCTATTACGCTAGAGAGTAATATAGTTTATTAGCGAGTCGATTATATTACCGAGTCGATTACTAAAAATATATATAAAAAACGTCTATATAACTCTAGTAAAAATCTATAATTCTTAATAAAAATTAATAAAATTAAAAAATTTACTTTATTATATTATATATAAGTAATAGTAGAAATCTTAGATACTAACTTATTATAACCGCTAAGCTATTAAAGAAATATTTTTTTTTTAATGAATATAGAGGTAATTTTAAGCGAATCGTTAGTTATAACTATTAAGCGTTCTAAAATTTTAAAATTACTTATTTATATAGTAATAAAGTAAATTTTTTAATTTTATTAATTTTAATTAAGAATTGTAGATTTTTACTAGGGTTGTACAGACGTTTTTGTATGTATTTTTAGTGATCGACTCGCTGATATGATCGACTCGCTAATAAACCACGTTATATTAATTATTAGAATTAATTTTGCCTTAAATCGTGAATCTCATACGTTCTACCACGTCTAGGTAAAACAAACTTAAAACTCTGAATCTCAGGTACTCTAGCGTAGTGATTGCAATTACTTTTAGCCTTGAAAAGTTGTATAAAAGAACCTTTTTTTCCTTCTCTATCATTTACTTTGCAATCTGGGAATGGCTTTATTTTAATTCTTGGCACACTACTGGTATACGGTAGTGCATATTACGTAGTGATAATAAGGGTTTTAAATTTATTACTTACTACTGGATTTTAGGTAGTGATAAAAAGTAATAAAAATACTGCAGTATTTTACTGCCAGTACACTACTGATACCACTGGATGTGATGTACTTCCCTACTTTCTGTGTTGTTTGGTGATCAGCGTGACAGTTTTTTTCCTCTCTCGTTCCTTTGGTCTTTGGGGGGGGGGTTCTGGTTCTGTCTGGGATGAGTGAATTATTTTTTCGTGACATGAGAGAGGGAGTTTGCTTAGTGGGTGGGGACCGCAGGCACGGGGTGAATTAAGCGAGGTAGGTTGAAAGGGGGTGGATTGGTTGGTTGGTGTGGGGAAGATGCATAGGGGACAGGTGGGGCGGGAGAGTGGGAATTGGGAGCGGGGAAGTAGGTCTTTCTCTTCCTTTGTTTTCTTTGTGTTTTTTTAGGGGGTTGAAAGAGTGAGGTGTGAGGAGAGGTTTTTTGGTATGTGAGGGGAGGATTCTTCTTTTTACATCTCTCGGGGGTGGAGGGGAGGGGAGGTAGATTGATGAGAGGGAAGGGCAGTCATTCTGGGAAGGTTTGTTTTTTTGTTTTACTGAGATGGGGTTTCTGAGATGGGGGTGGGCTTGAGAGGTAGGGGGTTGCGGAGATGGGTGGAAAGTATAATCTTGTTTTTGAGTTGTGAGATGGGAGGGAGGTTGTGGGAGGTAGATTGAATGGGAAGGTGGCTGTTTAATATATTACAATTTTGCTTGACGTCTCATCTGTGAATTATTAATCGTGAGAATGGTCTGAATATTCCAATTCTTGCATGATGCCTCGTCTTCGAAATGCTAGTCCTCCTCGGTTTTCGAAACTACTTCTTTGTACCAATTAGGGGAGGATTCGTGTTCTTGTCTCTGGGTGGCTTGCCGAGAAATAACATTGGTTTCCAAGACGTGAGAGAGCTCGTTGTATGCGCAGACATTTGCTTTGGAAATTACGGTTGTTGGTATTGCTGAAATGACATGTAGATGACGTCGGGGTTGATGACTAGGATCCTGATTATATACAACCCAGTAGGATGGTTCGCTTCTAACTAAACACCGGTGGTACCTTATACATTTTGAACAAGAGCTTGGAAATTCCGAGTGTTTTCTCTTAAACTGGGTCCTCTTTAGTATTGCAAACCTAGAGGAAAATATATTGGAACATTGGTCAAGACAACCTGTACTGTTGAATTTACAACCCAAATTACTCAGCATATGTCAAATTGCAGCTTATTTAAAGTACGGTAATTGACAGTTTTGCCCTCTAATTAATCATATATACCTCGAAAGCCCTCTAAATAAATCGTAAATACCCAGAATACCCTCTATTCTAGTTTAAGGGGTATTTCTGTTAGTATAATTGTTGAACAGGGCAAAACTGTTAGTGTTACGATTTTTCTCATTTATTACTCATTATATATAGATACACCTACAAATAATAAATATTATAAATTAACCTCCTACCTCCTAGACCTCTTTCTACCACTCTCCCACTCTGTATAACTAGCGTCACATTATAACATACCCTTACTATTCTTTAACGAAGATTAGCTAGATAAATCACTCGTTAATAGGTCTACCTCTAGTAGTATTATATCGTTGTTCTACCTGATCCGCAATCCTGATTAGCAACCTTTACTATAGGTAGCTAGCAGTGGTGGAGGTAGTGGTGAATTACAAGAGGAAAAGCTCTAAGTTATTAGGAATTCACTAGAAGTTAGGTAAAATTAGGAGTAAAATAGTGAATCTTAATTAATACTTATTCCCTGTTTTAACAGAAATACCCCTAAAACTAGAATAGAGGGTATTCAAGGTATTTACGATTTATTTAGAGGGTATTTCAGGTATTTAAGATTAATTAGAGGGTTAAACTGTCATTTACTGTTTAAAATATGACCACCTTGGATTTTGGTAGTGAATCTAAGAACTTTCCATGAGAAAGTGCAAACAACAAAGAACCCAAAGTTCTGGCCAGAGTAGGAGACGCGAGAGTAGGAGACGCGAAAGTACACTGTTGCCTTCACTGGTGGGTATTGAATTCCAAGGCGTTCAGGGACGTGAATCTAACTTGAATACAGCTGACGAAAGGACTTCGAGATGCAGGATACCGTTCTCGGGTTTTAGGAAACCTTCTTTGCCACATTTTGATTTTGTTGCTTTACATTGTTTCAAAGACAAAAAGGACAGTCCTAGATGCAAAGGCCAAGATTCTTTGTCATCACTTAGTAGTCAAAAAGGTATGATGGACTTGTATATTCTTCTGGCAAGTAGATTAAGGTCTGGACGAACCAGCAAAACATATGTACCGAAGGTCCGAAAATGAAAATAAAAGAAAACAATCGTGATACTCTAGTGCCCCCCATTCCCTGCCATTCTCCATTAGTTTCCGAATAACTAGACAAAACGTCCCTTGCGGTGCCTCCCCCAATGGCATATACTCGAAAGATAATCTGCTGACAGAGTCAAATTACACCACTCCATCCCTTTGTCCGTCAAAAATAATGCTAAAGAAAAACCAACACCAAAACACCCAAAACCATCCCTGGAGTGTCTCAAAGGGGTTTGAGTCCGAGAAAATAAACTCCATACAAGACCGGCAGAGAGTGAATAATGACTCAGTCCCATTCCAAATAGTAGAAACACTCCTCCATAGTTCTATTTTTCGAAATTCCCCTGGACTGCAACCTCAGGAGCGGATTGATATCTTCGTGAATATGCTTTACGCAAAGGGTGGTAAGTGTTTATAGATGAAAGTAGCGGAAGTGGCGTTAAGGCTTAAACAATTCGCGAGTCCGAGAAACACGAGTCCTCCAGCCATAACACGGCATTCACTTTTTAATGACTGGGGGACTATGTAAGGGACTAAAAGTGGTCTAGGGGAGGCGGTCCAGAGAAAGGCGAAGTATGGAATATCAGTGCTTCGAGTAGCGTTAGAAGCAATTAAACCGTACCAGGTCGCAATCAGGGCAGGTGTGACGATAATTTCCATCCGTTTTTGGAATTTGTTCAGGGTGGGAGGAGTAACGGTAGCTGCAACGGTCCAGAAGAGAGCGAACATGCAAATGGATTTACCAACGGGCTACAGAGAAATTGGAGGTTAGAATTCTTATTGTTAGAAAAAGTGGATGTAGAGATAGAACAAGCTAGAAACATGGCCACAGAAGGAGTTACAACACCGGGAAGGGAGCGGAAGAGGAAAATACCCACATGTAGTAACTTTGCGTCGGTTTCGTGGATTGCATAGAGTACTACACAGGCGCGGGCATAGAAAGCTGTAGCGACAACTTTGATTCCTGGGACGTCTGAGAGCCTGTTCAAGATCCACACCTTGAGAGGTCCGTCCAACAACTCTTTGCCTAACTCCAACGCCTTGTCGAGTGCTATGATGATAACTACGTCGCGTACTGTAGGTTGGGATTAGTTGACCGAATTTGGAATTGCGAATAAGATAAGAAGTACTCACGAAAACGGAGGGCGAAGTCTCGAATTCCCTTCATAGTGTTAGCAAGAAAAGGTTCTAGCAATGTAGCAGTGAACAGAAATTTGGGCAGAGAATTGAGTCGACTTACTCTAAAATTCAGGGTAGAATCGGTTAACTCTCAAAAAGTTAGTATATACTTGCGGGACTTTGGGAGAGAAAGTGGACCGGAGGGCGAAAAAGGGTTATCATACAGGTTGCTATTTCGCCCGGTTAGCTGAGTATTATATAGAAAGGGAAAGAACCTTTACCTGATCACGAGCCATTGCGGAGAGAGGTAAACGCGTAGTGAATGAATAAATGTTAAGGTAGAACAATAGAGTGAATGAATCAATGATAAAGGGTAGTATGATTGCTGTTTTGTTTCTGGTTGTGTACTGCTATAGTGTAGGTGGACAGCTGAGAGACGAGATTAAAGGAAGCTATATAGTAAATAAGCGAGTGCACAGATTCAGTTGGCCTCCTAGCCTGAGGCATAAACAACAACACATAACAAGCTTCACGCAGTTATAGAGATATAATAGAGTATAGACAAAGTCAAATCCACTAGAGAATAGCGATCTATGTTTTTCTAAGTTATAGATATCCAAAAGCTTAGAATTTGTAACGCTAAAGGCAGTAGGAACCTCTATCTAGCACACTCCCACCTACAGAGTTTATCCCAGAGGCGACTTCTATTACACGACTACAATATTAAAAAGGGATGGGGAGATGTGGAGGTAGAAGGTAAGGCAGAAGGGTAAAGGTTTTAGGAGGCTTTGTTTACAGGCCAAACATGGATTTCAACTGTTGCAACGGTAATTAATTTTGGATTCGAACCTCGTTTGAATTAGATATTTCCCCTGCAATTTTCAGACTTGCTAGTACTCTCCACAGAGCTGAAAGTATGTTTGATTGGCTGGTATGGCAACTATCGGAGGCCAAAGTCTAGAATCAATGTCACACGAAAATCAAGCATAACGTCAGTGCTTAGAAACCCCCTGGAGACCTCAAGGAGTCATGAATACGTATGTCACGAGGAAAGGACTTTGAGTGAAAAGACTAAGCCACATTACGTGGTTGGCTCGGTCGGACAGAGACTTCCAGGGACTGCAAGTGTGAAGAGGTCTTTGGATCTTGCTATTCTCATCTATCAAAAACTTTACCTCATTCACCCCTTGCCCGCCACCGCTTCAGTTTCCCTCCGAGCCTCCGACTTTACTAAATGACACCTATCTCGAACATTGATAATCCTAGTAAGGTATACCTAGTCAGACGCAAACGAAGAACGACTTGAGAAGGAGGAGAAGAGGAAGTATGGGAAGCAAAAAAAAGAGCAACGGGAGGGTTGGGGGTGGCAGTGGACGTGGGGTGCCATTAGGTCACGATAGATAAGGTGTTGAAGAACGGTGTGACCAGTGAAGTCTATACCATGCGGCAAAACTTTGCAAGTTCTTAAAGGAGGCTGGTTGCACCCATTAGTTAAGATATACTTAGGATTGAATACAAATTAGATCTCTGCCGCAATATCTTCTGTGAGAGCTCAGCTCGGATCGAGGAGTTAGAAAGAATATGGGCGCCCTCAACTGACAACTTTCTATAATCGAAATAATTGGACTAAGGGCCTACGAGTGCGATTTGCGAAAACTTGGCTTCTTATCGAGGTTCCTCAATTGGGAGCGCGTAAACATTACGAAGCACGATCGGGAGGGTCGCAGGAAAATTTGTCTTGACATGATCAACCTTTATTCACCAGTGCCAGTGGTCACCAATGCGAGTTGTACTTCCAACAATCGCAGCGAGATAATTGGCATAGTTAGAAGGAACTGGTGGTAGCGCGTCGAGACCTACGACGTTGATGAAATCCCTTACGTAATCTGGATTCCCGTCGAATTTCTTCAGCAGAGCCTCCAGCTGTGAGGTTATAAGATCTGTGAATTGACTTGTCGTAGGTTGCTGAAATAGCTTCTATTTTGGTTCTTCCGCCCTTCTTGAATTGTAGCTGGTGGACATGATCAGTTTACTCAACATCGCGCTTAAAAACCACCAGCGCCACTTGAACCAACTATGCAGACAAAATTAATTTCTTTACTCCAAATACCAAGGGAAAATGCAAGATTATATTGATGGTTTAGGTAATGACCCTAACCATTCCCCGCAGGGACGCTCTATTTTTAACTACTCCTGTGAGAAACATACAGTAACAACATGTATTTTCCCACTGCCTTGCCTTAGCTGATACAGAATTTTTTCGCTATCACCTGAGATACTTGGACAATTCCACGCTGCCGCATTCAAACTGGGCAAAGCAAAAGCAAAAGACAAACCAGTCGCTATAAGCAAGAAGCAAACACCAGATTTTGATATGATTTTCGCATTTGATCCAGCAGCAGTCCAAATACCGCTTCTCTAACTAGATTACAGAGAGTAAACAAGAGTAAGATAAGCGAAAAGAGCAGAACTTTATCTAGAGGAGGATAGGTATAGAAAGAGCTTTATTCTTTAAATATATACAAAGAATATTATCTATTAGTAGACATATTAAAGAAATTGACTAAGTGCTTAATTAATTAACTAATAAATTATTCCTTAGATAAAATATAATAGCTCTATTCTAGTAAATAGAACCACCCCTGTATAGTTCTGTTCTCCAATGTACCCCTTGACTACTACTAATTGTAATCCTTAGCAACGGTTTGCTATCTTTACAAACATACTCCAAGCGAAGGGTAGTAGGTGGTTGTGGATGAAGTTAGCGTAAGTAGTGTTAAGGCATAAACAATTCGCAAGTCCGAGAACCACGAGTCTTCCAATGTTAACACTAGTGAGAGTTCTGCGTAATTGAGTGGTGTGGTGATTCGCTCAAAGTGTAGTCATCAAGGCGGTCAATATAGAGACGTATGCTGGTAAACCAGTGCCGCGAGGAGTGTAGGGATGAAGTAAGGTGTACCCGGTTGTAATTACGGCAGGGGCGGCAATAACAGATATACAGGTGTCGACGTTGTCTAGTTTAAGACTAGTACCAAGTATAGCGAAGGCCGAGGAGAGGAGAGTATAAATCAAGATAGATTCATCAACAGGCTATAGAGAATTTTAAACATTAGTATTTTTATCGCTAGAAAATGTATATTTAGAGGGGAACAAGGCGAGAAAAGACCTAGCAGAGGAAATACGCACACTTAAGACTTTTAGGTCAACTCGGTGGATTACACTGAATACTACACCGGGGTAACATAGAGAACGGCGGCGTTATCTTTAATTCCTGGGACAGTTGCAAGCTTACCCAAAACCCACACCGTAAGAGGTCTGTTCCACAATAACTCCAACGCCTTATCGAGTACTATGATAATGTCTACATCGCGTACTACAGGCTATGATTAGTTGACCGAATTTAGAATTACGTATAAGAAGTACTTACAAAAACGAAGAGCAAAGTCTCGAATGCGCTTTATAGTGTTAGTAAGAAAAGGTTCTAGTAATGTAGTAGTAAACCTTACCTGATCACGAGCCATTACAGAGAGAGGTAAAAGCGTTAAGTGAGAGAATGAATGTGGAGGTAAAAGAGTAGAGTGAGCGAAAATGTCAAAGGGCGGTTTTTTAGTTTCTGGTACTGTATTGTCGGTGGATAGCTGAGAGCTACATAGAAAATTAACAAGTGCACAGATTCCTTCAGGCTAGCAGCCTCAGGCATGAAAAATGATACATATCAAGCTTCACTAAGTAACAGAGAAAAAAGACTATACAACAAAAGCTAATTCACTAGAAAAAAGCGATCTATGCTTTTCTTAGTTAGCACCTGTTGCGCCAAAGGTAGTCTGGAACCTGTGTGTCTAGTACACTCCGACATACAAAGATTATTTGAAAGACGATCTAGTATTAAACGACTACAATATTGAAAGTTAATAGAGAGCTGTGAAGGTAGGGGGTAAGGCAGAAGGGTAGCTTGGGGTAGAGGTCAAACATTCTACTACAAGCACAATTAATTTTGGAGCGTTTAGATTACAAATTTTTCCCATCCCTCTCTCATCCTTGTTCTAGTTCTTACTAGTGAGAAATGAAATTCGGGTTCACACTTAATGATATAAGTGAGGATGATTAGAGTTTTGTTGGATTGAAAGGGTGTTGGGTGCTGAAGGTTATGGAGAATTGATTGGATTGTAAGAGGTTACCTAGCTAGGTCTATATATAAGGAGTGAATACTAACAAATAAGTATAGTGCTTTAATTAAGTGATACAGAAGGAGTAACACGGAACGAGTATACGGAACGAGTGATACGAGACGTGTGATCATACCAGTGATCAATCAAGTGATCATACAACTGATCAAGGTGGCAGATCATATAGTGGATCAAGATAGTAGATCATATAGTAGATCAAAGTAGGGATAGAAGATGGGGAAAGTAGTAGATCAAATGCGGGGAAATATATGGATCCAGCACAACAAGGTTTTTGTGATTAAAGTTGGGAGAAATAGTTAAAGGATCTACCCACTTGGAGAATGGCTGGGGGTTGAAAGAAGTGGTAAACTTGTAGAAGAAGGGATGGAGTAAGAGACGCGGCTTAAGGGGTCAGAAGAGTGTCAGATTGAGGGAGCCTTTGTTGGGGTATAAATCTGACTTGGAATTTGGAAAGACTTCGTCTACCTCATTAACCATTCAAATATAAAAGGGGAGGAGTTCTCTAGCAAGCGTATTTCATTCGGTCTCACCTAAATTATTGATCCCATGGAGCAGTGTTTCCTACCGGCTGATCTTGCTCCTCGTCAAAAATATCGAAACCGATGTGTCCACTTGGGTCCAAAAACCGAATAGGTCGCATAGTCTTCGTAATAGAGTGGATAATCTCAAAATCATCGTTTTCAAGCTTAAATATGTTAAGATTCTCGCGAAGTCGGTCGTCGTGGACTGATTTCGGAACAGCGGAGATGCCACGTTGGCATATCCATGAGAGAATCACCTGTGCTGGACTTCTTCCGAGTCTTGAAGCTATTTCCACAATCTGGGTCGTAAGTGTCAGTACCTTTCAGTGAGAACTTGTAGAAATAGTGACGAATACGGAAAATTATATACTCTGGAATCTTGAAGCGGACCAGGATGACCCTTATTTGGATTTACGACGTCGACTGGTCTGCCACCAAGTGGTTGATGTGCCATGACATGAATGCCTTCTTGATTGCAAAATTCCACAAGCTCGTTTTGAGGAAAATAGCTCGTCGAGGGTCAGCAATCATGGGAAAATCGCTGTTGTTTTTAGGGGCTTACGGGTGCAATTCGACTTGATTTACAGCTGGCTTGATTTTTGCGGTTTGGAGAAGACGTTTTGTTTTGAGAGTGTTGAAATTTGAAATCCCTTAATGTCGTCAGCGCGAGGAAGCCCAGAAAATCCGAATCGCAAACCAATAAATCTCGTTTTTCCATTCTCCACTAGCTCCTCCATTGCTTTCCAAACTTCCGGATAATCTCGAGAAAGCTCGTAATCTATGCTTGGCTTTGTAGACATTAGCGAATCATTTGGTGATGACATGCGACAGTGGGGACAACTTTTCCATTGCCAGAAACATGTCGTATTGTGCTGTTCTCGGGTCCAGACAGATAGGCATGCGGAACTGGCGTCGTGGTGTCAGAATTTGAGCATCCTTTCATAATCGGGAATAGTCACAGTGCATCAGATAAAGATCAACTATTTCCATATTAATTCAAGTTCAGGAACCATGTCTGTTTGTATTCTTAGGACGGCGAAAGCATACCATATTCCAATTGCAAATCTCGCAAACTTCCATCAAGTGCTTTGGCGACATCTCTAGGGTTGTGCCAGGTCTGAGGTCTTGGAATTCAAGAGTTAACAATGTGTTTACCGGAGGCCTCAGGAAGGTCCAAACCTCAAACTTACAACTTGGTCGTGAGGAAAATTTGACCTCGAGGGATGCCACTTTCTTTGATCGCTAAACCAACCTCTTTTTCGTTGCCATAAGCTGTAGCCGAGTCAATATGGCGGTAGCCTAACCTCAGCGCTGCCAGCGTCACCTCCTTGACTTGCGAGTTTCCACTGTCACCTTGGAAGGTTCCCAAGCCGATAGCTGGAAGTTCTCCGGTCGGTTCTAGAGTGAAGAATTTTGGCATCGTTGGGGAACAGTGGAGCACAACATGATTCTGTAACATACACCTCTAAGGCGTCCTCGTCGTGTCCACCACTCGGGCGGCTAAAGGTTAAGGGGGCGGGGAAGACGCTCCTCGGCACGCGGCACGAGCGGCCCGACCCTTGTTGACTTGTTAAGAGTGGTTAAGAGTTGCTTTCTTCTTCAACAGTTCGCCCCAAATTTAATTGCTGTATTAGGAGGGCTGTAACATCAGACCCTGCGACCGCATGAACATGTGCAATCGCTACCAATAGAAGCCAAGTGTGTAAAAGTATTTTCAGCTACATGCCTCTATTTCTATTTGAGCGGCATACCTAGGCTAGCTTCTTGAACTTACTTATGATCTTCATGCCCCCCTGCCTCCCCCCCTTCCCCCCCAGATTCCATTCCTATGTTGACTCCTACAATATTGTTCACACATATATATGCAATTATCTCCAACTTCACTGAAATCCTACAACAGATTTCAAAATGGAAGGGAACTTGAAACTCGATGCCAGTGTTCTCGAAAGTTAGTCCTGATTCACCCACAACCTTTCGAGCGAGTCAGCTAATCCAGCCTGGTAGAGTTACCCGCAAACAAGGAGGTCATTGGGATCACCGACCACGGGGCTTCAGCATGGGCTCGCATTTTTCAGATTGATGTTCAACTCCTGGATGGGATTCCAAAGAGTTATTTTCTGAAAGCAAGTCTATGTGTTTTTCCCATTTTTCCGATCAAAGAAAGCATTTTGTAAAATTGTCGCTGACCAGTTGTTGGAGCAGGTTTCGACCGGTCACCACGGACGAGAGGCATTGAAAGGGGAATTGGAATCAACATCTGCGATTCACACAATTGTCCCCGACTTCATTCCAAATCCAATTGCCTGGGGAAGTTTCAAAGACACGGCAGATACACACTTCTATCTCTGCGAGTTCCATAGCCTTGGCGATGAGCTTCCTGACGTAGAACCCTTTACCGCGAGGCTCGCAGAGCTTCACACAAAGGTGACGTCTCCGAATGGCAAGTTTGGTTTCCAGGTGGTCACGTACAATGGGAACTTGCCTCAAGACAATACATACACGGATACATGGGAAGAATTCTTCGCGAATGGCCTCAAACATATGCTGAATCTGAACAAGTTGGCTGCTGGGCCAAGTGAGTTGGACAAGCTTGCACCAGCCATGTTTGCGAAAGTTATTCCGAGGCTGTTACGGCCTTTGGAGAGTGGGGGCCGGTCTGTTAAGCCTTCCCTTGTTCACGGTGATCTCTGGTGTGGCAATACTAGGACTGATATAGAGAGAAACAAACCTATTGTTTTCGATCCATGCTGCTTTTGGGCACATAACGAATGTAATTTATACTCCGTTACTGTCTCGGTCATCCGGCCATTTACTGACGAACGCAGATGAGCTGGGCAACTGGCGCTCGGAGCGTAATAAATTTACCCAGAAATATTTTGATGCTTACCATGTTCGTAATCCCAAGGATTACCCGTGGGAGGATTACGATGATAGAAATGCACTTTACGCTATGTATGTGTTCAAACCACACCCACCTAACCGCTCGATACGATGCTTACCTCTACCTAAGACGATTCGACCTCCATGCGGCTACCTTATTTCCAAACATGCGACATTTTCGCGAATAGTGAGATTCCTTCAACCCAACGAGGTTTTATTTGGTAGCTAATAATGTACAGTGTGATCGAAGAAATGAAGCGGTTGATTTCCAAATATCCTTTAGGCTTAGATGGCTACACCGAACCTACCACTTATTAGCGACTCGTTTTTGCTGCAAAAATGACTTTTTAGAGCTAATTAGAGACTGCTAAGACACGCCTCTCTTCTCCCCCTCACCTATCCTATTTCAATCCCTTTATCTCTCCTCTATACTACCTACTATCTAGCTAGCTAGCTACTATGTCTACTGTTCTCATATATAACCCTGCGCATCGGGTTCTTATCTATATACTATACCAGACCTATATCTTTTTGAGCGTCCGAACGCTAGTGCTCCGTGCGCTGAACCTTGTACACCCACGTGACGTTGCCTCGGAGTTGTAAACAAACATACCTTAGCTGTAAATAATACCTTATTTCTCTACACTCTTGAGCCTAATGTCGAAGCCAATTAAATTGAACAAAGATGGGAAGCCTAGGAAGTCATATAACCGATTTCCCTGGACTGTGCACGCCCCTGGACTGTGCACGCCTCAAAATAGCCTCACTTTCTACCCACTCTCCTACTTCAATTATAGCTAGAGTAGACAATACTTATCGGATTAACTAGGCAGTGGTAGCGATCGAAAGGGGAGAAGTGAGTAATTATACTAATGCCGCGAAGAAGTATAGATGTAACCGTTCTACGGTTTCACAGAGGGTTAGGGGCTTGACTAAGACACGTAGAGACGCTACTACTTTTTACCTTCAAGCATTAACTAAGGAGCAAGAGGAGGTCCTGATTCGGCAGATAAATAGGCTTATAGAGCGTGGAATGCTACCTACTTCGTTAATCGTCTGAAACCTTGCTAAAGAGATACGTGGAAGGGAGGTTAGAAAGAACTAGACAGGGGATTTTATCCGGCAGCACAAGGACAAGTTACACAGTAGTTACCTTAAGAACATTGAAAATTTAAGGGTTATAGCGGATTATACGCCTATGTTTACTCTCTTCTTTGCCTTAGTATTTACTCTCTTTTTACCACTTATCGCTCCTTTCCTTACAAAAGCTAATATTACTTACTACCTATAGTTAACCTCTGTCATCGAGAAATTCCAAATTACAGCTAATAACCTCTATAACTTTAACGAAAAGGGCTTCCTTATTAGTTTTGGTTGTTCTATGAAGCATATAATGAGCCTTGGAGCGTATAATTCGGGTCGGGTTACTAAAAACAAGCAGGATGGGTCTCGGGAGTTTATCTCACTTCTTGTGTGTGTTTCGGCTATTAGACAAGCGATCCCACTACTCCTTATATACAAAGGAAGCTCTGGATGTCTCCAGGATTCCTGGCTCGTAGATGTCACCGAGCATTCCGGAGTATACTTCGGCTCCTCAGAGAACAGCTGGTCCTCGAACGACTTTAGCCTCAAGTGGCTAGAAAAAGTGTTTGAAAAGCATACAAAACCGAAGTCTCCAAGGGCCTACCGACTCCTCCTCGTAGACAGCCACTCCTCGCATGTTAATATGAAGTTTATCGACTTCGCAGATCGCCACTGAATTATTATCATGATCCTTCCTCCTCATACAACCCACCGGTTACTGTGACGACACGCACAGCTGATGGACCGCGCAAGAGCACGACTACGTCAGGTATCACGAGTGGTGAGATTGACACTGTGGAACTGTCTATTCGAGGATTCTAAGCTAAAGAGAGAAGAGAAGAAAGGACAGAAGCCTAGGAGCTGGAAGCTCTTATATACAGGAGGTTGTGCCAAGCTATAGCTAACCGAGCCGGGCTCAGGAAGCACGGTATCCGCTGGGTTCCAGCCAGGGGTTGGCCTGAGGTGTGGTGGCGGTTAGAACCGTCACAGTTACAGCCTCTCGACGTTGGCCTGTTCGGTCCTCTCTCAGCCTTCTACTCGAACCAGTTAGATAATTTAATGTCTAATTCTCGAGGGCTGGTCTCAATGTTAAAGCGATTTTTCTACACAATGTTCAAGGTAGCATGGGACGAGGCGTTTACAGAGCGAAATATCACACACGCTTTCTAAAAGCCTGGAATTTGGCCTATTGCTAGCTAAAAGATAATAGACTAAGTGACGAAGCCTCCTTCGCCTCTTCATACGACTTCTGAAGGCTTAAAAACACCCCTTACTTCAAAAGCAATTCGACGAGCCTACTTAGACTTTGAGAAATCGCCCTCAAAACTCAAAGCGAACAAGGTCTTCTCTTTAGTTCTTACTCTCTCAAGTCAAGTGAGTGTTCTTTCTTATGAAAATGAGGGACTTAAGATAGCTATTATACTTGAAAACCAGAAACGGAAGAAAGGAAAGAGAATTAATCTTTGTAGGGAAGAGAGTAAGGGGGTAGAAGTATACTCCCTAGAGCAGGTTGTAAAAGCTAGGGTAAATCAGCAAGAGAAAGAAGAACTTTCAAGGCAAGAAGAAGAAGTAAAAGAAGAGAGGGGAGTTGAACGAAAGGCAAAGGCACTTCTTAAGAA
The DNA here is from genome assembly GCA_001399465.1 of Hymenoscyphus scutula. Taxonomy (NCBI): domain Eukaryota; kingdom Fungi; phylum Ascomycota; class Leotiomycetes; order Helotiales; family Helotiaceae; genus Hymenoscyphus; species Hymenoscyphus scutula. Next base: position 19,083 of record LKTO01000419.1, on the reverse strand, counting down.
CAAAAAGGCTAAGGAATTAGCTAATAAGAGAGCTAGAAAGCAGCTTCAGAGGGAGCTGGCTGCTGTAACTCCCAAGGCCCTAAAGCAGAAGAAGTCTATATACATTACATCAAAAAAGACTGCTCCAAGGATGCCTCAAGTCAAGAAAGGTTCTAAAAAGGCTTCTGAAAAGACTGAAAAGCCAAGTAGAATAGTTGTTCCTAAGGTCAAGTTCCAGCCTTAAGAGGTAGCCCCACCTTTGCGGGAAACTAGGTCTGGACGCCAGATTAGGCTACCTCTTCGTGCTCGCGCATAGATTTTTGTACTTAGTATACAATCAACTACCCTTCATTAATCTCCCTACTTAATTACATACAAATCCAATGTGTGGTTGTTGAAATATATGCATTTTAAGTGATTTAGTGAAATGGTTGAGGGGGCGTGCACAGTCTAGGGAAATCGGTTACGTGTCCTGTGATTGGTCAAGCTGCTCCTAGAAACGGGTCAGATTATGCCACTGAAGGCTCCACGCCTATCTGACTAAGGTAACTGGTTTCGAAGGTTGGTATGCGTATGAAGTTCAGATGCGCCGGGTTGTTCACTTAGCAGCGTCTGAAATGGCATTTTCTAAAGGTGTAGAGGGAGCCTTCTTCAATATTCTGCTGCTCTTTCAGAATGCTCAGAATATGGGCAACTGAATTTTGAAGATGCGATAGCAAACGCGAGCTTAACGCGAAATTCGACAGATTCTACCCCTGTGTGGCATTTGATTTCCACGAAGACAAGGGGGTTTGTGGAAGCCAAAAAAGACTCGTTCACGACCATCTCGAACTGCCTATCCGAAATAGGTGCCAATACTTAGAAGAGCCGTGAATGTAAGTTTGTCTCTAGGCTGATGCAGGTAGATGCATAACGAGAAACACTACATTTTCCTCCGCTCTTTGTGATATGAAGAAATATCAGTGAGGCCCTCACCTCATCCGCAGATCTAGTTCTCAAAGAGGCGTTAGTCGAGTTCTGATTCGAGGTGTTTGCCTGCGCTATATATGTACACACGTCAGGTTTGCGCGAAGAGAGAACGCCCGAGGAGGCTAGCGAGCTCGACGTGGTCATTTGTCTGTCTATCTATCTTCGAAGCCTTTAAGGGAATATAAAATCAAATAAAAAAATATAAAAAAATAATTAAAAAAATATAAAATAATAATAGGCAGTAAATTCAGGGATTGACTGAAATTTCGATTGCTCCCCATGTGGTCTTCCTCGCTACTCTCCCAACTTCACATTCCCTTCACTTTCCACGCCTCACTTCATCTTCGATCAATGGCTTGAACTCACCTTTAGTCCTCTCGTAGCTTCTACTCGTCATTCATCTCGAAAGTCTCTGCCTTAGAAACTTGCCATAAAAAGCCTCATCCTTTTCCGATTTCGCCCACCAACCTTTCCCTCTTCACAGCTTTTTCACTCCCCGCAACCAATAGCTCATCTCTTCGCACAACCACCTTCGATCGCTTTGCGATCTTCTTGCGAAATAATCTCTGCTTGAGCTTTTACTCCCTTCGATCAGTACTAGCTATGCCGCCGCACGGATTACAACTCCCAAGGTACGTCGCTACGTCGATCTCCTCTGGGACCCTCAATCACCTCGCCTTCAATTACCCTTAGTTGATCCTCACCTCTACACCCAACAAGATTAACAGATGCTGATCGATCTTCATTAGCATATCTTCAGCTCTTTCAAGGTTCACGCTGTAAGGCATCTATCCATCTAGTACGTCGCGACGCCTCAAGCGTGAGTCTACTATACTTTATGACATACGAACACCCAAGGATTCCACGATTAGTACTTGTACGACCCCAAAGAGAGAATTAGTTAAGGTCCGTTAGTCTGACATATCAGAAGACAACGCCTAAGAGAACTTACACAACATGACTGGATATCTAGACAGCTCTGTCCAGTTAACACTACGTAGGTCTCCCTAGACTCGATTTACACACTCTACTAACACTCCTTTAGCAAATCAAAAGCAGCAACAAGAAGTCGAGCACATAATAGACCCCATGCACTCAGACGTTAAGGGTCCGCAGAATGGCTTTGAGATAGTTAGCCAGAACGTAAACCAACTGATCGATGCAATTGAGAAATTGGGAGATATTGGTCTCAAGAAGCACGCAACGTACCTTGCTAAGCTTGTCTTAGTTGGCGACCGAAGCTCCGGGAAGTCCTCTTTGATGAGTGCAATCGCGGGTATCAATCTTCCCAGGGGGACTAGCACTTGTACGCGGTGCCCTACCAACATTCGAACCTTGGAGGCTAACACCTGGCGTTGCGAAGTCTCCTTGCAACTGTCTTACGAATGTAACCTGGAGATTAAAACCCTACCATTTCCCTGCTGGGTAGAAAGACATGGTGGTGGTGTCATCAAGCCTTTTATGACTGTCGAAAACAAGCATGAGCTGGAAGAGGTCCTTAGGTGGGCCCAAATCGCTACTCTGAATCCCGACAAGGACAGTGGCTTCTTTATTCTAGGAACTGCTGGACACACCTAGGAAGTTTTGCTTCGAAATGAGAAACGCTACTACGAAAAGGCTATTTTTTCTCCGAATGTGATTTTGGTCTTAATATCTGGACCAAGACTTCCTAATCTCTTAGTTTACGATCTGCCTGGTCTCTTTAAGAACCCGCGTCATGATGGTGAAAAGGAAGGACTAAAGTTTTGTGAGCAACTTACTATGAAGTATGTTAAGTACTCTCGAGCCTTGATCATATGTGCGATGTCTATGCATAGTAATCCTGGTGTGTCCCTTACAAAGGATGTTATCAATCGCTGCAAAGCCAATGATCGATGTGTTGGCCTTCTCACGATGTCGGATAGAATGCAAGGTTACCACGACGAATACAACGATGTCTTCTAGAAGAGAGCTTACATTCTTCGCAATGGATACTTTGTTACCAAACAACCTGGTACGGACTCGCTACTCTTCGGAAATCTAATGGCCGCGGACTACCAAAATTGCTGTCTCTAGGAAGAAGAAGTATTCTTTAGTAGGAGTTCTCTGTGGGGTCTAGGTTATAAGTAGTCCTAGTTCAGAGACAGATGCGGCACACCTGTAATTCCGTAATTCCTCGTAATAGAATTTATTAAGATGATCTTTGAAAGGTAAGTAGTCTAAACTTTCATTTTTATTATACTCATTCACTAATATATTACAGTCTGCCCGACATTGAGAAGGATGTTAAACAACAGGCTGGAGACATTAAAGAAAGATTAGCTGCGTTGCTCGAAGTCTCCTAAGACTAGGTGTAATTTACAGTCTGTAGTCTTTTACATAAATTTGCTACTGAAGCTAAGAATATGCTTGCTGGTAGAATTCTCGTTGGTAAAGTTGTACTTCAAGGCTAAAACAGATTTCATAACAAGTGGAGTATCTTATATAAACAATTTTAGTCTGCTTTAGAGCAGATGTAACTAGAATTAATCTGTACTTACCTATCTGCTAATAGTTCTCTAGATCAGCCACGGCCCAGAAACGAAGAACAGATTAATCTGGTAAGTGGTGAGGATGAGGAGGAGGAAGTGCGTAGGCTAAAATTATTGATCGAGAATGCTATCAAGTTTAGGCCATTTTCTCGAGATTACCTTGAATACGGTTACAATCGCTAGACGATAGCCGAAGTAAAACAAATCATTGATGAAAACGCTAATCTAGACCTACCTGGCTATGTTAGCTACGTTAACTATAAAGTAAAGCAGGAGTATGTTTTAACTGTAATTAAACTGTAGAGGCATCCCCTCGAGACCTTTTATGAGACAACCTTCACTATGTTAAGAAAGCATATGAACAATGTGCTTTCTGATGTCCTCTGAAACTACGAAGACACGGAGCTCTATCGCGCTTCTAAGAAACACATTAATGAGTTTATCAATTCCCACGAAAAGATCTAGTAGGAGAGGCTGATAACGCTGTATAACATTGAGCATGTAGCATTATTCACAACAGATCTTCCAGGGCTCAAAATCCACAAGCAACAAGCTCTCGATAAGTTAAATGTAGTATGTAGGGAAGCTAGAATCGATGCCTGGTTGAACCATTCTGCCTACCGAGGGCCTAAGGAGAATGAATAGTTGCGAAAAAACATCAAAGAAGAAGATCTTGTAAGATTTCCTTTATACGCAAGAGAGATCAAGGTTACTGTGTATGTTATTAGATACTACTATCTTACTAAAGTTCGCTTTGTTAACGCGGTATACGGTAACACTAAGGTTAGATTATTCGACAAAATGAACAAGGGTATCGAAAATTTACTTGAAGGAAAGTTTAATTTAAATATTAGAGGTAATAGTGAGTTCTTATGTTACACAAGTTTTTATTTAAGTTTAAACTAATAACTTCTAGCCGATTCAATCTGCCGATATCTTCTTTCCGGCAATACAGCACTAGTCCAAGAGCGCAATAACTTGATAAAGACGGAGAAGAAGCTGAAGGCGGCTAGCAGCGTTTTTGAACGCGTTCGTTCTCTGATTAGTACTTCGAATGAGAGTGACTCTGATATCACGATGAAACCTGACAACGGCGTTATAGATATCGACCCGGTGGAGGACAACAACGCTTGGGGCCGTCATCGTTGACTTACAAGTCATTTAGGGCCAGGAATTTGAAATTTGATTTTCGAGGTATGTGGAATAGAATTAGAGAGCTAGACTTTTTTTTTTTCCTCCTAAACTTGGGAATTTCATGACGAAAGCCTAGCAGGAACTAGATCATAGCAAATTTCTGGGAACTTTACTTTGATTTAGGGTCTTGGCATGATGACGCACAGGAATGCAAGCTACTGTACTCGGAGGAAGAATATGTTGTACGATGGCTGGTTAGGTGTTTATAGATGGCATTTTTGCAGGTCACTCTAATGTTACCTACCGCAAATGTCTAAATAAAGTTTGCTTAATTTAATGAAGAGGTGCATCTTTAGGCTCGAAGTTGCAAAACCTGGTACTCCTACCACCCCACTTCAGGGGCAACATTTCCAGCCCAGGACGTGTCTGATTTGTCGCAAACGGGGGGCGGGGAGCATAGAGAAGAGTCGTGGGGGGTGTATTAGCATTTAAAACTTATACTAAATATTAACTTTACTAAATATTTACTATATGATACTCTTCTTGTGCTAAAAGTTCGCTAGCACTGTCTGTTTATTTAAGTGAGTTCTACTTAGGAGCTTCTAGCACCCCGATTATACGAATTTCCAGTTGAGCGACGACCTCTATAGCGGTCATGGTGAATTTAGCGTTTTTGATCACCCCACTTATTTTTATCATCCTGATCACCCCACTTTTCTTCATCTTCAACCTGGCCGTTTCTTAGAGTTATGCACCTAATTGTGAACTTAGAGAATATGTTGATCAACAGATGATATTTTTAGGTGGATACACGTCATATCTGGAGGGCATAAGGTGATCGTTTGAAAGGTCAGTGTTAAGACATCACTTTTCTTCTAATTCTTGGGGAAATTGTTCGTATGACTTCTTTTTAAAGTCAAATGCGTTCAAACAAAGGCTACCAGCGATTAATATCCAGGTCTAATGACTAACTCTCACTTAGCAATCCTCATATTCGTAGTCTGAAGGCATTGAGCCATAGTCAGTGCTCTCGCCATCATCGACCAACCCCCCCGCTATTTCATTCTCAGTCTTGAGGTATCGCCTTGAGCCATAATCCACCAGCATAGAATAACCGACGTTGGGTATCACATTCGAGGAGGTCGCCGAGGCACTGCCAAGCTTATATCCCTGGTTCAAACCCGACGACATTGCCAACTAAGCAACCGCTATAGCCAGCAGCAAGGCGGAAGAGCTAGTAGCAAGACGAAAGAGCCAAGGAGGCAAAAATCAAAAGAGCCAGACTAAACCTGATTTTGGTCGCGGGCTTGACGTCGTTGGTAGAGAAAAGCTACGCGCTTGATTGCCTCATCTTACGCCGTCTCCAAACTGTAATTTGTGCTTGTATTACAAATTGGTAATTGCAAAGCACGACAATTCGCACAGGCTCGCTCAACCCGACTAGCAAGACCATTAGCTCCAACTCCAGACATAGCACTAAAGGTAGTGGACACAGCTGAGGCAACAGATATTACCCGGCGGTGGGCAGTATCACGAGAGAGTCTTGGTGAACAAGGCTTGTCTGTGGAATTTGTGATTCGATCGACGACAGGCTCTCTCTCCGCCAATACCTATGCGTACCCTGTGCCGAGTTCTATGCCGCTAGGCAATATGGTTCTGATCGTGCGAGACAGTCTGCCGTTGGTATAGATGTAGAAGATATAGAACGACTTTCTACTGTCGGGGTAAATCGGGAGACGGCGTGTAAGGGTTCCTACGATGTATAGAGCAACTTGCTGAAGAGAGAGTTGAAGTGTAAACGTGTGTAGGAAAGACAGGCGTGAGTGTAGGTAGGCGGTCTATATTAGGACTTTGCGGGGCGACAAGTAGTCTAGATATACCTATATTAATTTTAGTACAAGCCTGACACGAGTCCACTGCTAGAGAGAGATCTTAAAAGAAAGAAGTAACAAAAGGGAAGTTAAAGTAGAAGCTAGGGCCGGGACTTGTATATTGAAATAAGCATGAACACCTCTAGAGCAAATATCCTTTTTCGCTTCGTTTGTGAGTGCCCTAACTCGAGCTTTATCCCACCTGTTGATACGGGTCATAGGCCTAAGGGACAAAGCATTTAGACTTTCTGTGAGACATAAATTGAATTATCTGCTGATTTCTCTCTTCTACGAATCGTGATGCTAAGGGTTTAAAGGTACCTCTATTACTTCTTTACGGATATCCTCGAAACCCTGGCTTTCTAGGTCTAGACGGGTATTAAATTTATACGCCATCGGCTTACTGTGCTCTTGCGTAGCTCTGAAAAGGTGTTCAGCCTAATATATTAGTACAGAATCTCGCTTAAGGGTTCTATCGCTGTATTAGAGTGTTATATCTATTTCTATAAGTTTAACATAACCGATTCTAGGTTTTAAGGCACTGTATATTCTGATTAGAGGAGTACGTGATTTGAACTTGGATATAGCTTACTAGTAGGCTTTGTGATATATCTCCCTCTAGCTGATAACACTACTATTAAGTATACGCATGTATACTAAATCCTAACAGTTAAGTCCTAGACTTGCCTATAGAGACTCGAAATCTATCACATGAAAGAACAAACCTGGCGGGATGCTATAATCACAGTGTTAGATAATTAGTTATTAAGAAATTCCTAACTAAACGTACGCTAATAGCTAGATTAGCACAAGGTTAATTCCTTTTACTTCTACGTTAGTTATCCCCTAGTAATGTAATTGACTGTTAACGTAACGTTAGAAGGTGATCCTAAGGTAGAGTTGCTAAGGTGTCTTACTCTATAATATCTATTACCTGTTTTAACATGTTAGTATAAATTTTCATAGCCGCCAAGTTCAAGGTTAAGCTTACCTATATGCCAGTCCTAGTTCCTACATCTAGAATGTTGATTGTATCCTAAGACTGGTCTAGACGAATTGGGGCCGACCTGAGTTTTCCTCTAGCTACATTGAAAAACTTATATAACATGTCTAGCCGGTCTATTTCTTTCTACATACATAAACGTCGTTAGCTTTTAATACTAAGGCGTAGAGGTAGTGTATATAGACTACGGGATAGTAGAGTTACCTCATTACATGGAAACATGTATTTCCCTTTATACCATCCGTGATACTCTCTCCTATTCTCTAAATAGTTGTCTCGGTTTCGTAGTTCCTTGGCTAGAGAATTCTGTCGAGCTATTGTTAAAGGATATACTAACAGGTCTAGATGACGAAGTAATATCAATCTTTCTTTAACTAGGGTACCACTGTACTATATTTGTAGGAAATTGCAACAGCTTCGCCTTGTTGGTTAAGTTAATATTTTACAGGCGGCTAAACATTTGATTGGTTACGCCCTGGAATTCATATACAGCCACGGCCCACACCAGAATCCGCTGCCTCCGATACGCCGTTAGAACCAATATCTCAGCCTCTCTCTCAATTATCCAAGTTTCCTAATCGTACGAGCTGCATAAAGCTTGCATTTACTTCGGGATGTCCCCTATGTGATATTCCGTTCTAGCTGTCTCGATACTACCTATGTATTACCTAGTTGCCCTGGATCCTTCGTATCATTCTGCTGTATAAAAGCTACCATCGAGTCATAGGAGTAGTTTACGATGTACAGACTCGGGACGTTTTAAGTGTATCTGTATTCCTAGAAATCAGGTTTAAGGGGGGTTTAGTTGGCTGATTACTTGAGCATAGCAGCACTCTAGCTAACAACGACCGCTTGAATGGCTCGTCGTGTACTTAAAACTACCCACTATAAAACTTTCTAAATTATAAGTACTAACACCAAGATTAACTAGCGTCTTTAAAATCAACTGGAATTTATTTCGTGTGCTAGAGCTTAAAAATATGAAGGTGTTCTAGGCACCAGGCTGTACTAAAATCAGCCGGTTTTTTACACAAGGAGAACAGATAACAAGCAAACAAGTATAATTAGCATATAAACGACCTATGACCTCCTCCCTCTCATCTCCTCTAGGAGTTAAACACCAATGTTTTACAGTGTTAGAAGTACAGGGAAAAGGAGTACATTTACTATGGCATTTACGCGATAGAGGTTGCAACCGTGACCCTTTAGGTAGGAGTTCTAAGCTTGGGATCACTAGTATTATGAATCCTAGAAGCCCAACGTTTTTGTTGTAGATAGTTGAATACTATAGTGATTTATTAGTAATCTTGTCCATCTTATCGGCTGCCGCTACATCCAACTTCGAGTTCGAAAGCCCGCTTGATCTTAATTCATCGCTGACACTACTGGATAACCCTCGAATTTCAGTGTTGTAGCAGACCACGGTTAAGCTCGCCATCAATTTTACTTATTGTAGATGCACATACATATGTCACATTCCCGGGAACTCAGGTTCGTTGGTCACTCACTATTTTAGTGTTGGCTTGGTATACCAAGGAATTTCTCAGCCAATATTCTACTCACGTTACCATAACGCTCTTATACCTGCCAAAAAAACAGCAAACTCGGTACAACCGTTACAAAAGTGCGACAGCGGTAAAGGACAGACTGACACTAACTTAAGAAAGAGTATTACCTATCTTTTTTAGAGCAGAAATTGACTTATAAACTATGTATAAAATAATATGCACGCCAGTAAAACCATAAACATTAACCTCTACTATAAACCTGGACTAAACCACTACATGCTGTGGTGAATACAGAGTTAAGCCGAATACTACTTTATTAAGCGAACTACAAAGCGAGGAAAGAAGAGAGTTTCAGAGCAACATAAGCTTATGTAAATGATTCGAGCTACACACGCGTGTCGTGCTACACGTGATTTACCCCAACTCCGCAAGAACAATTGGCTTTGTGCTCATGATTTGAGCGAATAGGAAAGTGATCAGGGAACCTCGTTATAAAGTTTTCATCGCTAGATCCTGTTATGCTCGGAAATTTGTTGAAGTAGGTCGCTGAGCTTAGCTTAGTATACTAAAAGAGTGTTGGGATATAGAGAAAATCTCTTGACCTCAGGTAATACTAGTATCTTAAAATCTCCTAATGTTAGATTCTTTATTATAAAAATTCAAAATGCGAAAAGATTGAATGTTTCAGGCCCTCGAATTTAGAATGTTCATTACTCGAGAGTAGAGTATATCAGCGTGAGCGTAGTTCTATAGCTAGGTCGACAAGGCTCAATCTAAGTGTAAAAAAGCTTCTATTCGTTCTGAAAAGTAGTGAGAAATTGATGAAAACTTCAGTCAGATTCCGTAACATAATCCTTTACTACAGATGTTCTACATCGAGGTAAATAGAAGGGAAAATAAGCTAACCATCTAGCCTTGAAGGATGTAACACAAGAGAACTTTAGTAAGCAGACAAAGAAATAGAATTACTTAATAGGCATGTCTAAACATATAAAGAATACTAAGGAAAAGTGTAATTTTCAGCAAGTACTTAATTTTATGTAGCCAATCGTAAAGACCCTAGTATTAGAATTTTCTAACAACACTCTCTTTCCAGACAGACAGCCTGTATTAAGACTAGTACCCGATTTAATTAGATAGTCAGGGGTTCTCACAAAGACCGCTAGGACAATCAGGTAAAGGAGTTATATAAAAAATCAGAGGGTTCTTACAGAGAAATCATAAGAGAAGCCAAAGAAACTTAGAAAGAGAACTGTCAGAGGTATAGAGAAAACAGGAGGAAACGACACCTGTAGGCAAATCTAGCAAAACGCGGCGGAAAGATAGCATAGTAGTACTACAAGCTTTAGGTATACTCTACAATTCTAGCATGTTCGAAAATAACCCGAAAAACCAGACCTGCTAACAAAGGTACTATTATTCCAATAGGCTTCAAGTAGACCGAAGAAGACTTCCAGGAATTTACTAAAGGGGTAGGCTAGGTTAACAATAGTAAGAAGATCTATAAGATACGTAATAACGATAATGTTCTTACTCAGCTTAAGAAGTATATATTCAAGGATTTAATATAATAAATAATCGACAAGATTAGAGAGGGCTCCTAAAAACTAAAATACTTAGACAGGATTATTAAAGGATTTAGGTCTCTCTATTTTCTAGATAGATCTCTATAAAGTATTATTATCGAAAGTTATAAACTAAGGGTTACTAACGCTGTCTATATAGTAAGTTAAACATGTAAGAGATATACAGAATACATACTAATGACTTTTAGTATCTTGTAATAATCAAAAAGATCCACCTAGCCGAGATTAAGTGGGTAACGAATCGAAAGTTCTCCGAAGTCCTGAATAGACTCGCACAGTTCACGTATAGCCGCGAGGGGATGCTACTATCTCAACGACCTAGATACCTAGTATACGTTACCAGGAGCATAGTAATAGGAAACATACTACTTACTACAAGAGTGATTGTAGTAATAGAACTAAATAACAAGCTCGCCGAAATAATACAGTTTATAGCAAGAGCCTATTATATAGGACAGAAGAACAACGAGGTTCATTACTATATATTGTACTCGGCTGGTCTATTAAGGAAATTCAAATAGAGCGAAACAAGGGCAATCTACAGGTTGCTACATTAACTAATTCGAAAGTAGAGGTAATAATAGTTGTGATACCCAGGGGGTAGTAACGTTTAATCTCGATTCCTAGATCGGAAGACATTCTAAAGCAAAAGCACTAAATCTAGGCTCAAGGAAATAGAGAAATTAAGCGATGTGACTGTTGTAGAAAGAGTAATAGTCCTATAGATGGTTCTAGTAGATTGCGTAATGCAGAGGCCCGTGCGCGGGGTCGTACGTGCTTACGAGTTCTTATCTCTATAATACCCTCTATACGATCACTAACCTCTACTATATACCTTCTACTATGTATCTTAAACCTTGACTATCTATAATAAGCGGAAGGAGTCTTAAACATATAGTAGTCTGGTTCTTATTCTCCTGTCGATATAGTAGATACCTAATACGCGATAAGACCTAAAGCTATACTAGAGAAGAAAGAAAGAATTCCCTAGAGGATACGTTAAGGTATTAGATATAAGTATTCTATATAGTTATCTCTAAAATAATACTAACTATCTTTTACGTTTATAGATAGACAGAGGAGTAAAAAAGGCCTACGAAGTATCTAAGATTATAATTTTATACTACTAAACTCTATATGCCTCTCTTTTAAAACATAGTACTAGATCCTTAATAAAACTTAATAATTACTAGAAGAGTATTACTACTGTTTTAAGAAAAAATAGTTATTATTAATACTTAAGGATAATAGATAGAATATACTAGAGGTAGTAGAATTAACTATCTAGAGAAAGACTCTCTTAAATTATATAATCTCTATAGTAGCTATAGATCTAAGTTAAGGCTAGTTACTAGCCGACCTCTTTAATAATACTAAATATATTCGATATAGTACTATCTATTATAATTTATAAATACCTATCTAAGTAGTAGAAGAAATAACTAAAAATACTTAGTTACTATCCTTAGCTCTACGAGACAGCTTAATAACTATATAGCTTAAATACTAGTATAAGGAATTAGAGCTCTAGAAGATATATTATTACGAATTATAAGTATATATAATAAGTAAAGACTAGGCGGCGTTCTAATAGTTTAAGTACTATTATATACTCTTATAGTATCTAAAGGGATTAGTTAGGTTAGCTAAGCGATCTAAGGATTTCTTTATATCTATAATAATATATATAGCTAATAGACTATATACGAATATACAACTACGCTAGGTGTAAGTTAGATACTATAGAACTGTCTATATAAGAATTCTAAGCTAAAGAGAGAAGAGAAGAAAGGATAGAAGCTTAGGAGCTAGAAGCTCTTATATATAGGAGGTTGTACTAAGCTATAGCTAACCGAGCTAGGCTTAGAAAGCATAGTATCCGCTAGGTTCTAGCCAGGGGTTGGCCTAAGGTGTAGTAGCGGTTAGAACTATTATATTACCTCTTCTTTTAAAAAGAAGCTTGTCCTTAAGCTTATAGAAGCGTCTATACTATTGTCTAACTCTTTATATAAATCCTCTCTATTCTTATAAGCCTTAATCTAATTATCTAAGCGACGTAGAGGGCCTAGTTATATAGAGTATACTATATAGAAGCTTCTTAGCTTATATAAGAAATACTTAAAGTTAGAAGTAGAATACTACTCTAGATCTTCGTTATATCCTATCTATTTAGCCTTATAATATAGTATGTTTCTTATCTTTTTTACTATAACTACTTCTTCTACTTTCTACTCTTTATCGTTAGTAATCTATATAGGTAGCGGTAGCTTATTTACTTGTTCTAGTAGAGGATTATCTAATACTTTCTATAGACGGTCTATTAAAAATATAGAGTATATTTTTATAGAAGCTAGTAGCTTAATCTTATAGAAGTATTCTATCTTCTAAGTTACCTTATATAGACCTACTATTTAGTTATCTAGCTTATAGCTAGGCCGGTCTATATTCTAGTTCTTAGTAGCTACCTAGACTTTATCTTCTACTTTAAAGTCTACTTCGCGTTAGTAGAGGTTAATATCCCTTCGCTTCTTATCCTATACTTATCTTATAATCGTATAAGCTGTTTTCTATCTCTACTAGATCCTTTTAACTACCTACTAGACCTCTTCTTAGTTTAGCTTTTTCTTTACTATAGCCGCGTCTAGTATATTCTAGTTAAAGGAGATACGCGGTAGATATATATTTAGAAGCTTAAATAGCGACATTCTAATACTCTCGTAGAGTAGCGTTAGCTAGACGTAGTCTATAATAGGCAGGAGTTTAGACTAGTTATTCTAGTAGTAGTTAATAAAGAGGCGTAAGCGCTAGTCTAAGTACTAGTTTATGATTTCTATCTATCTATCTGTTTATAGATAGAAGGCTATAGATAGCTTAATCTAAATATCTAGTATATAATAGAACTTATTCTAGAAGTTAGATATAAATTATAGTTCTCTATCTAATATAATTATCTATAGCGCTCTATAGTATCTATAGATATATGTTATATATAGCTAGGCTATTTCCTTTATATTTATTATCTTATAGTATAGAATAGAGACGCTTTACTTACTTAAATAGTCGATTACTATATAGACTATATTATACTCTAACTTATCTTTTAGAAATAACTTAAAGTCTATAGTAACGTATTACTAGAGACAGTCTAGAACTAGTAGAGAGTAGAGGAATCCTAGCGTATAGTCTCGAGAAATATAGGCTCGCTTATAAGCGTAGTAGTTATAGATATACTACGCTATATCTAGAGAAAGTCTCTTCTAGTAGTACTCCTAGCTAAGGATTTAAGCTGTTTTTACTTTACTAGAGTATATAGAGAAGACTTAATTATAAGCTTCTTTAATTAGGTTCGCTATTAAGGTATCTTATATAGAAACTACTAATCGTTCTTAGTAGAGAAGTAGTCTATTATCTAACTAGAACTCTTCTAGCTAGTCTAATACTTACTTCTAGAGAGCGGCTAGTAAGTCTACTATACGATTAGCTATTAAAATATACTCTATTAATTAGCTTAGCTTATATATTATCTTATCTAGAGAAGTAAGGTCTAGGCTATTATTTTCTAGAATTGCTAGGTCTAATTATTCTAGCTAAAGTAGTACCTTTGTTCGAATAAATACTTTAAGCTTATTCTATAGGCTAACGTCTTATTCCCTTTATATAAGAGTATCCGCTAGTATATTATTCTTACCTATTTAATATATAATTATAAAGAAGTATTATAAGAGTAGTTTAGCCTACCTAGTCTAATAGCTAGTAAGCTACTTAGTTATTATAAAGTACTTAAGTACTTTATAATTAGTATATACCTTAAACCGAGAGAGCGCGCTTTAGAGTTTAGAGCGCTAGTAGTCGAAAGAGTGTATAATAGCTAGTATCTCCTTATTATAGATCTTATAGTTATATTTCGTAGAGGCTATAGTCTTTAAAAAGTAACTAATAGAGTACTATTCGCTATTAGAGTATAATTAAGAGAGTATACTAGTAATAACTCTATCTAAAGCGTCTGTTTCTAGCTTGTATTCTAAGACAGGATCGTAATGTCGAAGGAGTAGAGAGGAGACAAGGCGCTACTTTAGTTTCTTAAAAGCTTACTAGTAAGGCTTATTAAAAACAAAGAGAGTTAAAGTTTTTATCAATTATATAAGTAGCTTAGTAATAATCCTGTAGTCGCGGATAAAGCGCTAGTAGAAGTTATAAAAGCTAAGGAAAGACTAGACTCCTTTAACTATATAAGACTTCTTCTACTTATATATTATAGAGACTTTATCTAGATCTACTTTAATACTATTAGTACTAACTATAAAACTAAGGTACTTAGTTTAAGTAATACTAAATTCGTACTTCTTAATATCTATCTATAGGCTAGTATTATAGAGTTACTAAAGAACCTTTTATATATACTTGTTATACTCTAGAGAGTTATCTAAGTAAATTAGAATACTATCTAAGTAGATAGTATAGAAATTATCTAGATAGTAGAAAAGTATATCGTTTATATAGTATTAGTATATAGTAGAGCTATTTATAAGACTAAAGAGAAGGACTTAGTATTTATAGAAACTATATCTTATATAAAACGTAGTTAAGTCCTTAGAGTTAGAGTATATTTAGATATAGTAGAATATCTAGCGAATGTCTAACTTAGTAAAGACTTTAGTATTAGTAATATAAGTAAGAGTCTTATTAATTAGCGATAATAGTTAGCGGTTCTTATATATTAGAGCGTTAAGCTTATAGAAGTTAATATAGAAGTAGAGGCTACTATTAGGCTTATATATAAAAAGTGTAAGTAAGGCGAAGAGTACTTAGCTAGCCTCTATAAAACCTTTATCTAGATTCTTAACTAAGTACTACTTAATAGCTTTAAGTTCGTCGGTAGATTAATAGTATAGTAGGCTATAATTAAGAGTATTCGAGGCTTCTAGCTATATAAAGTAGTCGTATAAGTAGTAAGGTAGAAGCTTGTCTAAAGTAGCTTTAGAGAATACATCTTTATATAAGTAGTACTAGGAAAGAAGCTTATCTCTAATTTCCTAGACTATATCTTCGTTATTATCTCTAAGAGCCTCTTTCTCTTAAATCGCTTAGTCTAGCTTATATAAGCTAGTTGAAAAGAACTTATTTTCTTAGTTTCTTAAGTAGACGTAAAACCTATTTACTAAAATATAGGTAATATTAAGTAAGAGAAGCTTTTCTTATATATAAACTTATAGGAGACTAGACTATAGTAATATAGCGTCTAGTATACTTAGCTCTTATTATATCTAGTATATTCTATTATATATATTCTATTTATACTTATTATATCTAATAGTATTAATTTAAGATATACTCTCGCTCTTATATTCTAAGTCTTTCTCTAAGAGAGTACTTAAGTAAATTAAGTCTAGCTTAAGAAGCCTTTAGAGTATAGTATAAGGCGAGAGGTACTTACTATCTTATCTTTATATATCCTCTTATTCTATTATATACTCTCTTACTAACACGTCTTACTAGTAGTTAGACTAGTAGCGTTAAGAGTGTATATAGCTTCTAGGTAGGCGAATCTCCTTTTAGAAGGTTAGTAGAAGAGGGTTCTCGTCGTTAGGCTATATAAGCGTTCCTTGTTCTAGGTTAAGCTAGATTTTAAAGTAAGCTATCTATTTAAGTCTAAGTATAACCTTATAGTTTCTAAGGTTAAGGATATAGAAGAGAATATTAGTTTATTAGTATATATCTATATAGAGTTAGAGTATAAGAATATAAGTAATAGAATTACTTAACTTACTATTAAACTCTTTAGTTATAATAGTATATATAAGCTTCTAAGGTTTAAGGTTAAAGAACTTAGCTATATTAACTATAAAGATAGTATTAATAAAAGTAAAGCTATTTACTCTAGTATTAACTAAGGCGTAGGTTATAACTATAATTCTATTAGTTACTAGAGTATATAGAACTATAAAGTACTTTCTATCTATTAATCGACTTAAATTAATCTTTTCTAGACTAAGAGTATACTCTAGATAGAAGTCTTAGTCTAGAGTTTCTCTTTTCTCTTATTATATAAGAGTTTCTTATCTACTATTTCCTCTTTATCTATTTCCTTAAGATTAATTATTCTTAGCTTAGAACAGGTAGTAGCGTAGTATTCTTTTTTATAGTAGTTATAACAGGTAATATAGACATCTACTAGTACTAGTCGCTTTACTTTATAAGGCTTCTCGCTAGAGTTATAAGAAGTAGTTAGAGGTATTATATAAGAAGTTAAGCCTAGTATATTTCCTAGAAGTTAGAAAGTAGATAGAGTAGAAGCTATAACATTACTTAGAGTAGAGGTAGAGAAGCGAGTAGGTTATATAGGTTAAGTAGTAGATCTCTCTTAGTATAACTTCTAGTAGTTCTCTCTTATAGTAATATATCTTAGCTCTATATCTATAGATAAGTAGTTAGCTACTAGTTCTTAATATATATCTAGAGTATATAATATTAGTATAATTTCTCTTTAAAGTAGAGTAGTTAACCTATTATATAGATCTAAGCGAAGATACTCTCTAGAGATCTATACCTCTCTAGCTAGATATAGAAACTAAGTCTAAAACTCTATAAACGTCTAAGTCTTTTTTATAGTATAATTATAATTATATTTCTACTTAGTATCTTATACTTAATTTAGGTTAATAAAGATAAAGGCTAAGTAGTTAATTATCTTCCTTACTAAGATAAAATATATCTAAGAGAGGTTCTAATACACCTATACTATAGTATAAGCTATTAGATAACTAAGCGCGGTTTTTCTATACTATACTCTACTAAAATAATCGTGTATCGTATTTATATCTACCTATACTATAATTTAAACTATAATTAATATATATATAAATAATAATAAATAACAATTATAGATACTTAATTCTCTATACTAGTCTCTCTATTACTCTCTCTATTACTATAACCTCTACTAGCGCTATAATCACCTACCTCTTCTTCTATCTCTATAGTTCTATCTCTAGAGGCTAGCTATAGCTCTAAAGAAGAGCTATATATATTAATTTAAGCCTAGGCTATAGAGTACTACTATACTTTCTATATTAGACGGTCTAAAAAGATTAATAGTAGCCTTAGATTAAAAGTATTCTATAATTATAACTACTATAGACCTCTACTACTAGAAAGCTATCTATAGAATCATTTATAGATATATAAATAGTAAACAACTACCTAAAAGATAGGCTATTAGTTCTTAGTAATTACTTTATAGTATATAGATATAAAATAGAAGCTCTATTATAGATCTAGCGTAGAGTATAGTCTATATAATTACTCTCTAAGCTAGTTAATTAGCTCTTATCTAGTCTACTAGAAGCTTATATAAGTAGAGATAAATTAGGCTAGGTCTTTATATAATATAGATTTATCTAATAGAACTTAACTTTAAATAATTAAGTCTAATATATATTTAGAAATTAAGCTAGGCTAAGTAATTATATATCTTTATAAGATAATAACTACTCTACTTTAACTATACGATATATATAACCTAAATGCCTCTTTTAAAAGAGAGTAAAGATATAGACTCTCTATAAATAATACTCTTATTTAGTACCTTATAGATAATAAAATATACTTTAAAATTAATATTATACTAGAGAATCGAATACAACACCTCTTTATTAGATATCTATAGTTAATTTAGCTTATATAGACTAATTAGAATATTATATTAGTTAATAATATATATAAGATAAATAAGTTTAGTATACTACTCTTATATATAATTAGTAAGTAAAGAATTTAACTTACTTATACGCTTATATAGCTAAGGATTTATAGGTGTTATAAGCTCTAGATTAATATTCTCTATTAGATTTTACTTTCTTCTAGATAAAATATAATAAGACTTTATATAGATATTCTAGTATTTTTAAGAGCTTAGAATTAACTCTAGAGCTATTATTATAGATAGTAACTAGGCTTAAAAGAATATATTAGAAGAGGTTTTTCTATACGCCTCTATACTACTCTACATTTAGTATATAAACTAATATATACTTACTAAATATAAGAATATAGTTAGAGAAGAGGATTAGAAAGTATTTAAGGCTGTCTAGTATATAGTTATTTAGATATAGACGATTAAGTAATTTAATAAGCGCTAGCTTAAATTTTATACTTAATACTTAAACTCTAAGACTTAGTAGTATATAGTATACCTATAAAACAAGTAGCTAAAACCTAGTTAAAAAGAGCGTCTAGTTAAGGCTTAGATAAATTAATACTTATACTTTAGTATATAAGTAACCTCTTATACTAAAGAAGCTTATATATATATTAAGTGTTACCTAGAAGGTAAAAAGACTAAGAGTAATCTCTATTCGTTATAGCTACTTATTAAAGCAGCTGAAATTAACTAAATTATAGCTATATTAACTTATATAAGTATATAGTAGAACTAAGTATCTCTTAGTATAGATAAGAAGCTATACTAGAGCTGTTTTAGAGTTGTTATATAGTATATAATCCAGCTTATATAATAGTATATAG
>LKTO01000418.1:0-44977 GCA_001399465.1 Hymenoscyphus scutula | reverse complement strand
TTATAACAATTAGCTTTAATTTTAGAGTAATAGGTTTAGCTAGCTATTCTATATTAAAGTGTTACTTTAGAGACCTTATAGATCTTTACTATAGAGTGTTTACTTAGCTTTTTAGACGTTTAAATAGCCTTAATAGCTAGAATAATTCGCGCTTCTTAGGTTTAAATTTCTATAATAAATAGTTGGAAAAACACGTCTTAAAGTTTATAAGAAGTAGAGTAGAGAAAAGTATATCGCTTAGTAATATATATTACTTAGTAGTAAACTATATTATATAGAAATACTAATATAATTATAACTCTAATATATTATAATACTTTAAAACTACTTAATTTCTAATAGAATTCTAGAAGTTTATAAAAGATACGAGTTTCTAACCTATAAGAGAGAGTGCCGCCGTAATACCGCTAATTCGCTGATATAGGATAGACTACTACTCAGGACTCAGTTACTAGAGGTAAAAGCGGCGAGGTCGCGTGGTTCTAGATAACTGTAATCACAATTACTAACCCCGTTGACCTCGGTACAATCTCCGTCCAAGTACTAATTAGGTAATACATCAACGCAGTTGATCTAAATTGTGTAGTAAATGGAACAGTAAAATTTCAAAATGAAACTGAAGATAACTTGATCGAGCTGTTAAGGAAATACGTCAACTAAATCTACGGAGTACAATCTGGACTTTCTACATTGTCGGAAGGCCGCTTTAATCCGGCCAGGTCGCCGCTGGCGAGACCGCTCTCAGCTATCAATCGGTATCCCCCCAATTTTCGCATCGACTTCCAGCTTTCTTGCCTACTGGTAGCAGCTAATAAAGTCTCTCTCTAACCCATAATCCTCCCTCCTCTACCCTCAAAACTCCGCCCCTACCAACGTCCACTTCTACACGCGAAGAAGTTTATTGCTCACAATATTTTGGCCTCCCTCCCTCCCTCTCTCTCTCTCTCACACACTCTCACTCTCCACGCACGGTTGTTCTCCTTACTCTACCGCCGAACATCCATCCCTCACTCAACCTGCACTGGGTCTCACCCTCACCTAACCTAACCTAACCTCACGTCCGCGACAACCTCGCTTCCGCTCTCCTGGCTCGACTCCAAAGTCGAACTTGAACTTCCCTTCCAGTGTCTCTCGTTCATGTTCCATCAATCCGCTCCAGCTCTTCTTCGTCCTCTTCGTTTTGCATCGTGACCCAGACCAAACCCGACCAGGGCTCCTCGAACAGACGCGCCGCCAACGCTCCCACTCAACCTCCTCCCTTCTTCGAACACGACACCGCTCTAAGGACCACCCACGAACGACAACTGCATGCGCTCCGCAGAACACGCTTTCCAATTTGTCGACGTGGTAGCCAACAGTTACTTATTCGCCCTGCGAGACTTTGCGACACCCTTTTCCACCACTTTGCGCGATTTCACTCAATCTTCTGGTCGCACTCGCGCCTAATACCGACCACACCGGCGCTCAACCGTGGGTATTACACAAATCGCTTTGTTACTACTACTGCGGGAACGAAGGCTTTGATTCCAATAGTAAGATTTCACGCGCGGGATCAAGTCGGTCTTTGGATACAACCAGGAATCTGCGCGAACGACCTCACACAACTTTTTGGAGAAGAGACGGAGATAATTGTGTTATTCCTCCCAGTAGGAGGATCCGAGATCCGAACCCCACGCCTACATACAAACAACAGGAACGGTCTCGAGCCGGTTGGAGGAGAATTCCTTCGTAGGCGCATGTGTAGTGTAGGATTGGAGATCGTTGGTTTCCACGTCGTGGAGAGTCGACCTTCAACAACATGATGACGAGTCTAGCCCAAGCCTACTCACCACATGGAGGAATCCAGCATCCAGGAGTCCCTCAAGGCCACCCCATGGGAGGACCTCATCCTCAGGGCCAGCCCGGCATGCCGCAACAAATGCATATGGGAGTCTCCGGCCCAGGAGGACCTCAGGTTAGCCAGGCAGGAGCGTTGATGGGTGGCATGCCACCTGGAGCTGGGGGGCCGAGTGCGCATGCACTACAACATCTCAACCCAAATGCTGCACAACAACAAGCTCAAATGATCCAGCAACAGCAGGCCATGGCTTGTAAGTCTCGTCTTCCTTTCCCACCTCCCCTGCAACCATCGATGCCTACCCGAGTGCTGACATACCACCCTCCTCTTAGTCCAGCAGCAGAATCCCCAGTTTCAATTACAACAACAGCAACAGCATTTGATCCAGCAGCAACGAGCCCGGCAAATGATGATGCAGCAACATTACAGTGGTGGAATGCCAAATCAAAACGGGATGCAAATCTCCCAAGCGCAATACCAGGCGATGCAAAGAGCGAATCCAGGTATGGCACGACCAGTCAATCTGCCACAGCATCTTCAACAAGCCCAGGCGGGGCTACAAGCTCAGCATACACTGGAGCAGCAGCAGCAGGCTCAAGTCCAACATCAGGTGTGTGCTTTCCTCGGGGCTTTTTCTTTCTCGCATACTCCACCCGCATCTCTCAACTCTCATGCTAACATCTTCCAGCACCAACAGCAGCTTCTTGCTCAGCAGTTAGCTATGCAAGCGCAAAATGCACAACAAGGAGGGAACCAGGGCCAACAAAATCCGATGAATGCGCAACAAATGCACAATTTACAACAAGCCCAAATAGCACAACACCAGCAGCAGCAAGCCCAGCAGCAAGCACAGCAGCAGGCTCAACAACAGGCTCAACAGCAGCAGCAGCAACAGTCCGCCGCTACCTCTCAGCAAAACCTCCCTGCGCAATCCCAACCCCAACCTCAGCCTCAACCACAGCCAAATCCTCAAGGCCAACCCCAACAGGCCCAACAAATACAACCTCCGAACCCAAATCTACAACAGCAGCAACAGGCGCAAGCAGCCATGATGGCAAGGCAACAGGCGGCAGCGCAGGCACAACAAAATGGCGAGAAGATGCGGGGTCAGTGTCTGATGAAGTTGATGCAGTTCGCCGATCATCTCAGCAACTTCGTATCAGCTTCAAAACCGCTGCAAACATACATTGCGAATGGCGTTGAAAAGTTGGCGGCGCAAGGGCTCAAACAGCGAGACGATTTGTATTATTGGTCAAACTTTGTTGAAAAATTCTTTTCCATCAAGGGAGTCCTACGGCAAACACTTCACGATGCAGACCAAAGTTCAACTGGAAATAAAGAGTTTGAGATAACGTTCCCAGCTCTTGCCAGATATTTCCACACTCACTTCGAAAGCGGCATTCATACAATGCAGCTCATTACAGAGAAAGGCACAGAAAAAGACCTGCCAAACGGTGGTTATTTCGTTGAATGTGCCAAGTCCAGTTTTGTTTATTGGTTTACCAATTCGGCGCAAGTAAGTTTTTAAGTTCTTCACATACTTTTATACTAACCTATCCAGTTGGTTGCGACTGGCTCGTTGCGTGCCCATTTCGATTCGGAACATAAAATTGAGCTACTTGAGTTTATAACGCAGAGCCATGAGGAATATTTACCTCGAGCTCGAATGATAGAGGCTGCTAGACCCGTGCACGAATGGAGCAAGGAATGGCACAAAGTCAATACCCTCCAGGAAGGGAAACAATCCCCTGAGATGAACAAGAAGAAGCCTAAGCTCTTGAAATCGCCTGCACAGCCCCCGCCCGATATTGATATTCCCGAGTCCAAAGTCAAGGCAAACATGGGAATCACCCCCAGCGTTTTTCAATTCCTTGAGGTAGGTCCACCCCGAGCCTTGAGACATTTCAACTAACACATTGTAGTTTGCTGAAGTGATGGGACAAATGAATCCCTTATTTGGATACTCTCATCAACATTCCGCCCTCGCGCCATACGCTGCTCTTGAGCAATATGTGACTGCGGTCACTGCGAACATACCAAACAACCCCGGTCAGCAGCAAAATCCCGCTGGTCCACGGACTCCTGGCATGGCCCAATTTCCTATAGGAGCATCACCTGCAGCTGCCCATCTTCAGCTTCCGGGTGGCTCGCCTCACATTGGTGGTAGCCCAGCTCAGGCTCCTGGCATGCAACTACAACAGAGTCAACATGGTACGAGTTCCAGTGGCCCCAGCGCAAACACAAGTCCCAATGCAAGCAATAAACGTCGGAGGCCTAGCGCCGCGAAGACAGAAGATGAGGCCCAAGCTAATGGGACTCAATCAAAGACCGCCGTTAGACCGAGTCCAAGAATAACGAAGAGACAAAAGCCCAACGGGCCCTCCTAAGACCGGATCTGGGTTCCCTCAAGGATCCGCGCCATGGCCTGCCTAATCGGTTCAGTCTTGCGGTTTAAACATTACACGCTCTCGGCATCACGACTTTTACTTGTGAACGTTTCGCGGATTTGAATGAATCCCATTCGACCATATCCCACATACTATATTAAACAATGCCACTAGTAATTATTCTCATCGCGGCGCATATACTAACAAAGTGGAATTGAAAACAAGTCTTTGTTTTCATTTCTCTCAGCCCTTCCACGAAGAGGAAAATGGAGTTCAACGACTCTCTGTACCATATGCTTTTTCAACCTCCTCCATTTTAGGTGGGGACTCTTGTTCTTACATTATTTTTAGTTATTTTCTCTCACAAAGATGGAGTTTTGGGCGATCCTCTATTTTTATGGCTTTTTCTAGTGGCTTCTCGGGATCAAGCTCTTTATTGTCTTTTTTGTTTATATAATGCTGCTCTTTTTGCTATACCCGGGAATCTTGTTGGGAAAGGGATATAGCAGACTGGCGAGGTACGGGGGTGTTTTGTCTCTCTCAAATCCAAAACGGCAAGGTGTGGAGTGGCAATCATGGTTATGAGGTGGTGGGGTGGGTGTTTGGAAAGGAGTGGGTAATTGCTTTGAGAAATTACTTGTGAAAAGAGGGCATAGCAGGTAGTTTAGCAGTAGGTTGAGTTGAGGGATGAAATAAAATAAAAGTTAACTATACATTATTATTTTGTCCTCAAGTATTAAACTGTAGTAAACTAAGAAAGCGACAAAAAAAACTTTTTTTCCAGATATTGTTGTGGCATTCCCTACTGAGTTCAGAGCTTGCACTTCTATTTAGAATGTAGGTATTGACAGTATTCTATTAGACCTGTCACTCGCTTAATTGAGAATTGATCGTTGAATTTTGTTGGATAAATCCTTTCAGTCTTTGCTCGAAATCTGGATCTCTATTCTAGAATGAGTTGAGTCTATTAGATACTAAGACCACTCTATAACACCCACCTTCTTTTGAAAGCCTCTTATAAAATTTCATTTTCAAAATTCAAACCCCCTTCCTAAAAAATGTGTATACCTGTCTTCAAACTACATTAAATTCATCGAGCTTCTCCAAGCCAAAGATAAGACTAAAATTTCTTTATCTCAAAGTATACCTAAGCCTTGAAGAATCAGATGGTACACCCCTATCTCCTCTACTTCCGCCCTCCGGTGTCCTCTATCACCCTTCGTAACATTCACTTAGTTCTCATCTCATCCCCGCTTCCCTTCCTTAACACTCTCCGCAAGAGTGACCTTACTCTCATTCCCAGCCCCCAAAACACTTCCCAGCTTCCCCCCTATATATCGTTCCTTCAAACTCGTATACCCCCTCCGCAACTCCTTATCCCGAAACTTATCCGACAACGCCCTCAATCTCCCCTTCTCCCTCACACTCTCCCCATCACCCACATCCTCACCCTCACCACCTTTCCTCCGGGGACAAAACCTCTCCCTCGTTTCCTCAGGAATCACCCAGTTCTCAGCCCTCACCACACCCTCCTTCTTCACCATCCCATGATGAAAAATAGCCAACGGAAGGACCTTCTCCCTCCACGAATATCCCTCCGCCAACCCCAAGATCTCACGATGGAAGCGCAGGAGCGCACCGATTAACTCAGGATAAGCCATCGAATAAATACAACACAAAACCTCTATATATTTCAAAAACATCTTACTCCAAATCCTAGAATCACTTCCATATTTCTTAATATTACCCACCGGTTCACTACTCGACCCCATTCCATCGATATTAAGTAAATTCAAAAGATCGATAGTGGAATATGTTTCACAGACTAGAATTCCTAGTTCTGCCATCCCGATCTCGGGGAATGCGGCGCGGAGTTGAGAGAGGTTGGTGCATTTATTTTCGAAGGTTCCGGGGATTTGGAATTCTGCGACGGAGAGTTGGTGGGTTAGGTCGAGGATTTTGGAGTATAGGAATGTGCGTTCTTGGTCTTTTTCGGCGATGAGGTGGATGCGTTTTGATTTTTCGAGATGGAGGTCTCGTTGGAGGAAGGCGATTTTTTGGTGATGTTGGTGTTGGAGGTTGTGGATGTAGGTTGCTAGTTGTTGTGAGGAAGAGGGGAGTTGTTGTGGATCTTGGAATACGAGTTGCTGATTGGTTTCGTGTTCTTCTTCTGAGGATTGGGATGGTGGACCTTGGATTTCGGGTTCTTGGTTTGCTGTGTGGTCTGAAGTTGAGTCTTGGGAGGCAGTTTCGAGTCTTTCTGGGGCCGAATTTCGGTCTGGGGACTTTGGCGGGATCGGAGGGGGTGGAAGGTCTGGGGGAGTGAGAGTGCTGTTCATCTTGAATCTTAGTGGTGTGGGAAATCTGGTATTGGTGGTATCTTGATTTCAAGCTCTTTGGTAGCTTCTAATCTGCGTGTTATTGAGGAGTGTTTTGGTTTTTGTTGGTGGTAAAGAATCCTTAGAAGTTAATAGAGCAAAGAGAGGCTGCGATTTGCGGAATCGGATTGGGGATATCAGATGAATCACAGGATGGTTGAAAATCTGAATAGCCCATTTAGCTAGGAACGAATTAGTGATTGTATCGAATTTGTGACGGTAATTAGAGTTGAACATCCTAGCACTTGAGTCAACCTTTATTTTATATTCTCTCCTTTGCTTCGTGTCTTCCTGGTCTCATTAAGAGATCGTGTGACTCGTAGCATTATTCAGTAAGTTTCTAATTTAATAAGGGTTATTGAGTCCCTTTTAAAATCGTCCTGGTACTCAAAGAACGATATATTTTTTCCTTGAAGCGAGACCGCAGGTATATATATAACCAAGGTTCTAGAAAGACAAACATACCTTACCCTTCTTTATTCTCCTCTTCCTTAACCCCTTTTAATCCCGTTCTAATAAACTATAAAATAACCTTTTCACCTCTCTCTAAAATGTATTACCTTCTACCACTCTACACCCTCTTTTGTATACTCTACTAGAGCTTATGAACGATATAGATACCGGACAGAAACCTGATATCTATACGAGAGAGTGTATAGAGCTTGTACTTTTAAAGAGGTTCGGGATATACTAGCGTAGAAAATAAATAAGAGGATACTCGAATTGAAGAGTAATATCAAGAAAGTCTTAGAGGGGCCGAGAGAGAGTAAAGTACGTTCGTTTACTAATTCTAGGTAAAGTAATCGATTATTAAAGGCTTAGAGTTATAAAGTACAGAAGAGCGTTATAGCTGATCCAAAGAGAAGGTCCAGAGGGAGGGAAGTAGAAATTTATTTCAAGGGTAGAGATGAATTACATGCGAGCAAGTTAGAGAGGAAACGGATCGCGCTCTCATCTTAGCGTCAGATGGAAAAAAAAATCGCTTTAGTCTTTGAGAAGAATAATTGTAAGATGCGAGGAGAAGTGAGTACTCAACATACGAAATAAAATGAAGGACTTTGAAAAGGAAAAGGAGTTAGTTATGGAAATCAAAATCAAAATGAAGTATTCCAGAGAAGACAGAGAATGTTCTGCTGAATCGAGCTTAAGAAACGAGACATTTGTACTATAAGTAGGGTATATCGAATACTGAATGCCGCTGACTATCCTAAGGATACGGAGCTATGTGAGCTCTGATCAACGATCAATCGCTGATCATAAATCAGAGTTTTGGTTCCCGAAAGATCCATGTATTGAACCAAAAGGTGTTTGTAATTAACACTAATTGCCACAAACATTTTTGAGGTCGCAGAAAACCTAGGTATCTTTTTGGGAGTTTGGAAAAAAGAAATCAAATGGAAGTAAGATCAAGTAATTGAAAAATGGGGAAGCTCATCACAAACTAACTCCCGAGTTTAGATAACCACCGAGTCCAGAAAGAACTCAGGGGAAGCCTCTCACTTAATCCCCACTCAACAACTTCCCACCACCTGCACCCCAGGGAACGCAAAAAACCCCGCAAAAAAAAGGTTCCCTTCCACAAACAACAAAATTTCATCATAAAAGGTACCAGAGTACATGACTTCATGCACGCTCATCCTTCGTCCCATTCAAGAAATAGAGAAGAAGAAAAAGAAGGAGGGAAGAAAAGAAGAATTTGGAATTCCAACGGGCCTCCCTTCCAAGCGAGCACAAAACAAGGCTAGGATCAAAGGAAAAGGAAAAGGTTGGTTACCAAAGTGGAAATCCTACCTAGGTACGTCAGATCAGGTAAGGTATTGTGAATGGAAACCCTCCCTAGTTCTCTATCGAGGTTACACGCGATCTGGAAGGAGTCAAGGGTTTTTCTGTTCCTTGAGTGGTTTTTGTTGTAATACGATGCGTTCTCTGGGTTTTTCTTCTGGAAGCCCCACATAAATTATGTACTGTAGGTAAGGTGAGAGCAGGTGGGGCCCCATATTTTGATTATTATTTCTTTGATTCGGGTGCTCGTAGACCAGATTTGGCGACGGAAGCTTGTCGTCCCGTTGCCCGAATGAATGACTTTTGAATGGGTGGTCCCCCTTGCATCTAGTAACCCAGGTTGGAAATGGAAATTTGATAGAAGGTTGGGGTTGGAGTTCCAAGTGATAGGACTTAGAAGGGATGGGTCTATCACGTGTATTTATGAAACTTATCAAGTAAAGTTTATGCATTCATATTCATGGATACGGAGGTAAACGAGATGAGGCCTCGAAGGTCAACGGTCCTTCTTTCCCCCTCCCCCACATCATAACGCAGATAACCACCTGCACCGCAGCTCACGCACTTTACACGAGTACCTTACACGACAGGAGAATCCGGGGTTGCTGTATTGGATTCTAAGACGTTGAATATACGACGTACACACCACGACTCAGATTACAGGACCACCGAGACGACCAAGGGAAGGAAGAAATAGAAGACGAGACGAAGGACTCTTTACCCCACACCGCCGAGCCTTCTACCCCGGATTTTCCATTATTCCATCCATGATCGAGAACAAAAGAAGGGGTTGATCAGATTATCAGTACCGACATAGAGGACGGGATCCTCATCTAGGGGGGGGGCTAGTATCGAGAAAGCTCTTTCAGCCGAGGACTGTGAATAGTTACACGACGAAAAGGCGGAGAAGAACATGGTGAAGATACACCACACACTACACACTACACACGCACAACAAAGCACCCCTTGAATACCCCGGATTTTCACTGCACCGGTACTCTACTCTCCTCTCCTCCCACACACCCTTGATCATAGTACTAAATCAAATCAGGTACAGACAGACGAGGTGTGGACACTCACGGGTATCGATATACCAACCAACTAACCTATACCTCAAAACTGCTATCAAACACCACCCACACACACGAGATTACCAACCACCAACCACCATCCCCAAACCCCTAAAAAATGTCCTCCCCCACAGCCAAATCTTCCATCCCTCCCCACCCCATCCCAGTGCCCACCCACGGACCGGGAGGTTCATTCACCGTCCTCGCCACCACAGCAATACCCGCCCAAAATCCCCTCACGGTCCTGAATCTCATACGAGACGTAGATTCCTGGCCTCGCTGGAACACATTCTGTCCCCATGGAAAAATCACATCCCGTGCTCCCCAGGTAAACTCACCACCATCCGAAGAAGAAGAAGAAGAAGCACGGTTACGAGTAGGCGATAAAATCAAATTCGACGTCTACATGTCAGGCGATGGACTAAATCCCGCCAAGAAGAGGAGTAGAGAGCAAGAAGTCGAAGTCACGTTTTTATCAGAGATCATCGGTAGTGAAGACGGGGTGGTGATTGGACCCGAGACGTGGAGGAGTGAGTTTCAGAAAGAGGAGGAGAGGAGGGGGAGGAAGGGGTGGAGGGTTGCGTGGAAGAGTTTGGGCTTTGGTCATTGGCAGTTACATAGTGAGAGGGTCATGGAGTTTTATGAGGATGGGATGGGTGGGACGGAGTATTTGTGTTGGGAGACGTGAGTAATTCCTCTATTCCTAGTAATCCCTATTTGGTCTATCTGGTACAAAAGCTGATATTCGTGTGTGGTGCAGTTTTGGCGGTATGCTTGGACCTGTTGTTAGGAGAGCGGTGGGTTCGCAACTTGTTGATAGATTTGGGGATTACGCTGGTGATGTGAGAGGGTTCTTTGAATCTCCTCAACCAGTGTCTACTTGATGAGGTACCATCTGAAGGTTACGATTGTTTTCCAAGCAGAATCCGTTTCATTGCAAGGTACCTTCCTTTACTTTTGAGCGTCTTGCTAGCGACATTACTCTTCACCTATTGTTTATAGAGAAAGATGAGACTTTGTACAGTAGTTGTAGAATTAGTCTCAAACAAGCGAAATGTTAACTTCAGTGCTTCTTCCAAGCTGACTCTCACATCGCAAAGCCTCCAGAAATGATACATTTGATAAATTTTAATCTTTTGAATTTTATATAAATATCCAAACACCATCCAGACATCATAGTTAAAGAATAAATAATAAACAATACTAAATAAAAATAAAAACTAATAGAAAGAAAAAAATACATTATCATCAAGGTATTCGCGTCCCCATCCTCATCCCACCGTCGCCCAAAATAAATAAAAAGCATATGTTCAATCCCCACCAGGGGAAGAAGACAAGAAAACTATATACAGTCCGACAGAAAAGAACCACACCCCATTTTTGTTAAATACCCATTTGCCTACCGAATATGATCCCAAAAAATAAAAAGTAAAAATGAAAAACGTGATCCCTCCCAATATGTTTCATAAATCTCATCAAAAAAGCCAAGGCATAAAAAAATACCACACAACCGCACGCCTCGTCCCCGATTCCCAATTCCCTAGGTAATAGCATATCCCTCAATCCCCCACAGCGCCAAAACCCAAAAATAGAAGTCTGCATTTTTCACCCATCCCTCCCAAAATTTTGTCGTGAAAATTCGAAATCGTGCTTTCTCAAAGCGCCAACCCCGTCCCATCGCCCGTCCACCGATACAGAGCAAGGACTTCCCGCCTCCTTAATTGCTGTTCGCCAAAATCCTCGGGAACGCGTCCTCGTACCTGAGCTAGGGCAGAACGCATGACTTTGCGGAAATTGCGTTGATATTCTGTATTCAGGGTTACGACGCATGCCTCGTGAGCGCGGACTATGGTCTCGCAGGCTTTGACGACGCTGGGGGATGCTTCTACCTGGGGTGGGAGTTAATTTTTGGGATACGCGAAAGAAAATGAGAATTAAAACGTACTTGTAGCTTATCAGCAATTAATAAAAGTAGAAAGCTTCCCTGCAGCAAATAAACGCCAAAGAAGAAAGGCATGAATTCGAGACCGGGATCATACTCGAGGATGTTGTTGATTGCTTCGGCGGCGCTCACTGCGTGTCCAGTGGCATTGATGAAGCTTTGCGAGGAGATCCAGAGGTCGTTGTCGTCAAGGAGGGAGATGGGGTCCCATTTTCCTGTAAGAAGAATGTGAAGTACATGCATGACATGTGTTCCGTAAGCAACTACAATACGCGTTTGGATTTCGGCTTCAGAAACATGTGCAGAGGAAGCCGTGTGAACCGAGTGAACCGAGTGCACGGAAGGAGTCCCGACGTCGTTATGATCGGATTTCATCGTCGTCGAGATGCCTTCCATGTTCGTGTTTTCACTTTGCTCCTCGGACTGAGGGCCGAGATGGCGAGTTTCAAAATCTTTGAGACTTTGACCGTAGGCGTCTAATTGTCGAGCGATTTCGCTGGCGTAGTCGTCCCATTCCTGGGCGGATCGAAAGCCGACACCGAATCGTGGGTGGTTTTTGGCGTGATAGAGATCGACGATCTCTCCGAGGATCGTCATGAGGGGTAGGAAATATCCGAATATGCTATGTCCCGTACACTCAAAGTTAGGTCCTCTCCTTCTAATCCGTGGTGTACCACTCGGGGAAGTAATATGAATGCTTGAATCACCAGTGTAGAGTTCTCCAGCCTGCCACAACGTGTCGTCCATGGGCTGGAGAAGGCCGTCACACTCTATATCCAACAGGAAGAGAGGTCTGTTGTAACAGAGTGCCAGGTGCCGGTCCACTGTGTATACCAGCCACCATATCCTTCTCCTTTCCTCGCGTTCCTCCTCCGTCACCATTCCGGCCGTGTTTGGGGTGTGCTCATCTGCTTCTCCGTCTGCATCAACATCTTCACCACCCTCGCCTCCGTGTTGCGAGGATGCTTCTGGGTTTGTGGGTAGTTCTCTACCGAGTTTTAATTCTCGAGCCAAAGACCAGGCAGCGTTCCACCATCTCAAGCTTGCCCCCTTGTACTCACTTGCTGATACAACGGTTGCAAGATGGATGTAGGTCACTACATCATCCAAGGTACCAGCGGCACCAAAGGCACTGGTATCTCCATTCAACCCATCAGACTCTACAGAGCCTGGCATGGCCACACCCAGACCACCCAACGCAACGCCATTGACAACAGTGTTGGAGAAGTTTGGCGAAGAGTCTCCAGTAGATGGACCGTGGATCAATGGCTTCAGTAGACCAACCGTGAGCTCCAGCAGTCGTTGACAAATACGTCCACGTGAGGATGGAGGTGCCGTCAGGAAAGCAGCATCACTAGTCTGTGCAACAACCCACAGCATGCTTGCTAGCAGAGCTGGGGTGCATTGTCTGGGCTTGGTGGGGTGAAGAATAGAGTGTTTTCGGAAGACGTAGCCGAGAACGTATGGGGACGTGGGGTGCATCAAGGCCGATGACGAACTGGCAAAGTACAAGTCGAGGAGATCACAGGCCAGGGATAAAGGGATGATGTTCCCCAGATGAGGGATGAGGGGTTCCAGGACGGGGTAGCGGAGGGTGGTGCTGTAGTTTTGCGTCACGTGTTGTTGATATTGTGTAGAAGGAGATGGGAGAGACATCCAACCTCCTGGTGAAGCCGCATCTGACCCCATGGGGAAGCCGGGCAGAGGGCTATCGCCTAAACGAAAGGGGCCCGGAGTATTTCCCGGATAATGAGTCGGGCTTTGGGTTTGGATGGCATAGGGGAGATCTGTGTAACCGGGTAATGAACCTTGCCCGGCACTGAAGTTCTGATGGCCACCATTGCCATTCATCATGTGGGGATTGAGTCCACCAGAGTGGTATCCACGCATGCTAGAATAGCCGTTCATATTCAGGGACGCGGGGCTCTCGATTTGGTCCGCTTCTGCGCGACTTGACATGTGAGGCTGATGTCCGTTTGGGAGTTCTGCGAGGCTCTCAAGACTACCAGTACGCAGCCTTCCTTTGAGAGTCTCTCGTGCAGAGCCGCTGTCAAGACCCGTTGTGTTGAGACTGAGGGACCTCTGTGTTTGTGGCCTCTTGAACTCGTTGCTGCGGCTCTCATTGGTGGCAGAGCCTCCGCTCTCATTTCGAGATTCTGTGGGTGATCGCTCATCAGACGATTGTCCAGTAGGTGACTTTTGTCCATTGGCGGCTGCGGCTGCGGCTTGTTGTGCCAGGTCTTTGCGGGAAGCTTTTCCTCGCTTCTTTCGTTCCCGAATGTATTCGCAACCTAGCCCAAATTCTACAACGTATTAGCAGCCATTTTACACTTTTCTCTGGGAAATATGAAGAAGAAGAAAGGGAAGACTTGCCAACACAGTGAGCGCATGGTGCTTGACCATCACATTTGGTTCGAAGCTGGTTGCACTGATCGCAAGCTCGGCTGATTCTCCTTCTGATCGGGCCCGAGGCACCATTGCCATTTGACCTGCCATTGGTGGGACCCGGTCCATAAGGATGCTGGCGGTGTTTGGAATTGTGACCTCGGTGTACCTGGTTTTGGTGCACGTCGACGTGCTGCTGAAGTTGCTGGAGTGCGTATTGCGAGCCGTGTGCGAGAGTGTCCAAGCCGGAATGCATGTGACTGGAAGGGACATGTCCATTGGACATCATGCCGCTCGACGGCAAGGCGTTGTAGGCCGAGAAACGGTGGAGAGGGTTAGAAAGCATATTGAACGTGTTGTCTGATACAATACTTTTGTTGAAGTTGGATAGCCAGCAGTAAAGAGGTGGGGGGGAAGGTGGTGTTATAAAAACAAGTGCGAATGGGGTCGTGTCTTGCTAGCCTTGTGAAAAGACGTGCCGCCGGAGCATCTATAACAGATCTGCTCCACGAAGTCCGGGGTAACGCTCTTGACCTTGCCCTTGCTGATTGCTCCTTGTCTCCTTGATCATCAGCAGGACCCTTTGGGAGAGGCAAAGTGTGGAGAGCAGCAAAAAGGTCGGAATTGAGGACGACGCCACAGGTGACAAGGCAATCAATTTCAAATGGCGGGGTTTGCAATATGGAATCTGCATTGACGAGGAAAAAGAGGGCATGCTCTAGTGTTTATTGCACTCGAGTGTGGAGAGAAGCAGGGGGGCGAACTAACTGCCCAGCGTGGTTTGGTAACTTAATAACATCGTCTGGCATGCTCGCTGTGGAGGTGGGAGGTGGGCACTGGGTTGACAATTGGACAAGGACGTGGGTACTCTCGGTATGGCGATTTAGGGCCATTTTTGCTCATCCTTGGCAGAGTTGGGGTTGACAGAATGATAAAAATGACTAGGTTGGGGAAACGATCCATGGAGACGAGGGGAAGGGGGGGGAGGGGTGGAAGGGTGGAGGGGGAGGGATTAGCGAGGGAGCACTGGTGACTTGGAGTTTGGCGAGGTAAGTGAGGTGAGTCCTTGGTGGGCGAGGTGAGGTGAGGGAGGTCGAGGGATGGAAGGAAAGGAAGCGAGCGAGGGGTCCTGGTAAAGTCTCCGTCTCCGTCTTCTAGGAAGTGAAGTGGATGGAGAGAGAGATTTCGCCAAACAGCGAGTCCGCGGCGGGTTGCCTCCGAGAAGATATTCCTCGGTCATACTTTTTCCGCATTAGGAGACAGTTCCTGTCTGAACCAGTATCGATCCAGGAAGGCGTTCGGCATTGAGGCAGGAGCAGAAAAGAGTACAGTACAGTATCTCACTCTCCTGTACTTCCTATGGAACTTGCTTGCATTGGTACAGTAACTCTACCGATCCCGGCAGCACAGCGCGTTAGATGGTCGACTGCGCGCGCGCGCCAGGATGAATGGATGAATGAGAGGAGAGCACGCTCTCGCCTCTCGCCCATTGGAGGCAGAGTGACCAAGAAATTGATATGACGGTGTCGCTCGCTCGTTGGCCATGATGGTAAGGGCTGGTTGGGAGAGGCGTGGGAGCTCCCGTGTGGTGTATACTATACTGTACTGTGCAGTGCAGTATCAAAGGTGTTGTTTTGCTGACAGGCAGCCTCCTCTCAACATCTCGACCACATTGCTCTTGTGCAACACGCTCTTCGGTGATGAATCCTCTTATGGACACCTATCACCTATCACCTACCACCTACCTACCACCTACCATCTACCATCTACCACCTACCCTCCAATCACTCACTTGATTTCCGACCCTGTAGGTCGAGGATCGTGGTGAGTGGCATGTGCAGGCAGCATCTTCAATGGGCGGGAGGCTCGCTGCCGGTCCCTCTCCAGGTGTGAGTGGATATGAATATGAATGTGGAAGTGGATTGGGAAGGGGATGGGGTTGGGAGAGAAACGTTCACCTAACCCCCATTAGGAAGTTCTCTAAAGTAGGAATTAGGATTAGGGGTTGCCCTGCTCGGATCGGCTAGGCTCTCTCGGGCAGTACTTGTACATATTGGCAGCGGCCGTTATATTCTTGGTGCGAAATTCTGATAAGCTTGTCTTTGCCCTGCTTTGCTTGTTTTGCTTTTACCAAGTCATAACTTGCTTAGCTTACTTCGTAACCGGTACTGTATGTGATTTGTGATTGTGATCGTGTTGTGCTGTGTTGTGTTGTGTTGTGTTGGGTTGGGTTGTGCTGACCTGACCTAACCTGACTCCCAGGTTGTGCTGACCTTCGACCACCAATTCTCACCCAGGGCAGTTCTATTCTCCTGCGGTTACGCAACCGAGCCGAAGCCCTCCCCCATCGCCTCCCTCCCCCGCGATGGATGCGATGCGAACGTCCCCTCCCCCAGATTATGCGCTAGTAGAGTAAATTTAATGCCATCTGTCACATCACATCGCGGGCAACCGGCAATCCAAAATGTAACGGTCAAAGACTCCGTATCATACCTACCCCGTACCTGATACGCTCGAAATTTCCTGGACTCCTGGGATCTATCCGTCCAATTCATTTTGATATTCGCCGCCTACAAGGCAGGGCTCAGAAGCAAGAAGGAAGAAGCAAGAAAATATCGAAAGCTCGAAAGGGAACGAGATTGAAATCTCGCTTGCTTCTTTGCTTCTAGAGTACCGTACAAAACAAAAGCTTGTGATGCTGTCAAAAATTTACATGGTCAACCCCTTTTCCGTCCAAGTCACCCCACCCCTCGGTGCAAGTCACGAAGTACTCGTTGTCGTAGACTTGCTCAATTCTTGCGCCAATCACAGTATGAGCAGCAGCCCTTAGGCGAGGAAATCTCCTCCATCACCCTCCGTCTCCCTTTCAGTCTTCCTTGATATAAGAACTCCATTGATCCTTCCTTTCCCTCTTGATTGCTTCCTCGTCTCCAGAGGATGATGAGTAGTTGAGTGTCACAATTGCAACCACCGATTCAGCTCTGCCGCTTCTGGCTGGTCTGACGGGGGGGGGACTGGGCTGGGCTGGGCTGGCGCTGGCAACAGCTGTGTCGTGCATGTCAATGCCATGCCATTCCGTACTGTACCATCTATAAAAAATAACAGCACAGCACAGCACCACACTCTGAAAATCCCCCTCGATTTTGGGGCTCCGGCGTTGTCAAGGGTTGTTTCCTCTTCGCGCCACCGCTCTTGATGGAGGAGGACCAAAGTACAATAAACGGTCCGATCTTCCCATTCTGTTGCGACCCAATCACCAACCTAGGTTAGCTGGATGACGAGCTACCCTCCCCTCCCCTCCCAAGGATTCTTTCGTTTCCTCCCTCGACCATTTGATTGTCAGGCGTCCAGAATCCCCCCCCCATCATCATGATACCATGATACGAAATGGGTCTTCATTAATCTACAAAGTAGTGGCAAATCCTGCGCGGGGTGCACGAGAGATGAAGAAAAAAATAATAATGAACAAAACGAGCGACGCACAATCCAAGAAACGTGGAGAGGAGAATACAGTAGGCCCTATATTAGGTGCAGTAGTGAAATGCGGAGGTCGGGTGTGTGTGCCCTTGCCAGGAACCGCAACGATCTGATCGAAGGAAGCAATGGCAGTGGCAGTTGCATCTTTCGAGAAAGATCAACGCCGAAACGGCCATTAAAATGTCGTCGTCGACCAGTTACAGTAGCAATGAATGGTTGTTTGGTGCCAGCATCAGACACCTATTTCGCGGGGAAAACAGGGGGGAGTTGGGGGACTCTCCGTCTACTATTACTCGAGTAAGAGTACGAGTACAAGAAACCGTCGTAGCTCCGTCAGCTGGGCAGGGCAAATCTTTTTGGTCGACGGCAATGATCGCTACTCGTAGTCGGCATTTGTGTGGTGGCCCCCTCTACCTACATACATAGTGACCAATTCATGCACCTCTCGTAAAACCAGATTCAGAAGCAGAACACACACACACCTGGACACCCAAAAATCGTGGGACGGCAGCTGGCTCCATATTAGTATCTCCCCCCTTTTCTTCGATGCCCGAATGTCAATTTGAGACCTGTAAGGTTATTGCTGTAACTGGCGTTCCTGGAAAATTTAAACGTGCAGAGGTTGGGGTTCGACTCACGTCCCACGATGATTTTCACGACAGGCCTTCCCCAGGAAATACCACTATATGAAAGATGAACGAGGGGGGGTCCCCCCCATCAAGACGGGATCCATCAAGATGGGGTCATTTTCATGGAGAAAACCTCCCGACCTCCCGTATAGTAAAGTAAGTACATTTCATCTTTTAGGGGTGACGGCGAGCCTTTCCCTTCGTTAGACGACGGAGCAGGCGTATGTTCGCAGGTTAGGTAAGGTAAGAGAAGGTCATCAGATACGACCAACAACAACCTCCTGTCGGATCCTCAGATCCCTCAGAAAACGCAGCAGCAGCATTTTGGGACACACAAAGAGGAGACAGACCTTTCGGGGGAACGGGATGACGGAATAGAATGGAATAGATTGGTTTTTGCAATCTCGGTCGGGGGGCGAAAGGGAAGGAAAGTCGTTTTGTGAAAGATTTGGAAATTTGAGGGCTCCGTCGTCTAGATCGCGGGGAATCCTGCTCTGGTCGTACTCGGAAGGCTCTCGTCGTCGGGGACTGGGAAGGAAGCTTTAGGTGGGACGAATATTTACAAGGTGCTGATTCAATATGGTATGGTAAGGTATGGTGTTGTTGAAAGATGGCGGGGTGAAGTACTGTAGTTGTTCTGCACAGATGCCAAATAAATGCATCGATTCTATCTTTGGGTACTGTGGTGGCTTATTTCAACATGTGTCTGGCCTTGTCATGCCGAAGAAGAGTTTGGGTGCTGTGTCTGTATCACTTCATTCAACGAGGCTGCCTAAGTTTCTCGTGCGACATGGCATATGAAAAACTGGAGAGAGCTGAATGCACTTAAAGTAAATCCGCAGGCGGGCTGCATTTGTGAAGAACGAGAGGAGAGTTATCTCAGCTTTTCGGCTCAGACTCTTTTAAAGAAATGCACGTGATATTTGCTAAAACCTGGAACCTTATAGGGTTTAGGTGGCAGAAGTGCAGGCTGGTGCGGTGGTCATTGGAGCCTTAGGCATTTTTCATGCCCCTGCAACGAGAGGCTTCTGATTGGCCATCATTGGAATCTCAATATATCTTTATCCTTAATAGACAGCTTTAATCCTCAAGGACTTTAATCCTCAAGCGAATATTAGCACTTAAAACCTATAAGCCTTAAGGAAGTTTATAAGTCTAAAAGAATTTCTAAGAGTTAAGGTTAGACTAAGGCTCAATTAATTAAGTTAGCATCCTCTAAGCATACACTCGGGTCGGTGAAAGGTTTCCTCGATATACATAGTCAGAACATGCTTTACAGGGGTCTTCTCAAGACTCGGTATCGCTCACATAGCCTGAACTTCAACACCACAACTCTTTAAATAATATAATCGGTCGATTTAGTAAAAGTTGACCCACGCGCACCTAAAGGGATTATGTAGTGTTCATTGCGCTGTACATACGTGGGCTCCCCTGCGCCCCCGCGCACCCGCGCATTACTGAGTTTGTGCACCTGTCTAGAGCGTTCTCACGAGGGCATCAAGCAAAGTTCTTAATCCTCAACCGAAGGTTTTAACCCTCAAGCGAAGCCTTGATCCTCAAGGAATTTTAACCCTCAAAAAAAAAGTGATTGTCTTTCGTTGTAGCATTTCCTCTTAATAGTCAAAGTACCTTGATTATTACATGACTAACGGTTGAGGTTGTACTCGGGATCCCTAAACCCTATCCCCTCAGCTGCCATCAGGATCAAGGCTGGTGCCTGAGGAATTAACAAACTATAAGAAGCCGCATTGAGCGTAGAACAATAGCAAAATTATAAAAAAGTTGATAAAAGGTCTAATAACTACTAGATAGATACTACACCCAAGTGTTACTAGATTCTATCAAAAACTATAGATGTTAAAGAAGTGCTTTATAAGGCATCGATAAAATTGAGTATATCTATTGGCTCGCTAGAGCCTTGGCGCCCCACTTTGATCCTGATGGCAGCTGAGGGTATAAGGAAGAGTGACTTCACCACGTGGGGGAGCTTAGTCAGGCGGTGGCGAAACACCTGGAAACAGCCTGCCTAAGGGAAGGTCACGTTTTAGGGTTATATCACGTTTCCTTCGAAAGAGTCTGAGCCGACAAGTTAGTAATCTAATTTAATAATGTCTTTTTGTTAAAATATAATGGAAAGTCTAAATAATCTCTATAATCGTCTCTAAAGGCGTCTAAGTCTTATGATTATATAATACGTAGTTGTAGTTATATCGAGGTAGAAGTTTGAAATCGACTAAGTAGCTACGCTCGATTGAAAAACCGCTCTCCCGGTGGACACAAAAAGCGGCAGCATTATTTTAATATTCAGAACTACTAAAGCCTACATCACAACGCAAATGAGACAAAAACTTTCCAAACCTTTAGGAAAAGTAAATTAAGGCATTACACATCTACTCATATTTTTTTCATATTTTTACGACTAGTTGTTGTTGAGTTATCACATACAGTTTTAGTAGAGTCGCTAAATTATGCTGCCACTTTTTGTGTCCACCGCGAGACCGCTGTACTTAGAAATAACCTGAAGTATAGGTAGCCGAAAAAGCACACCTCTAAACTATTTCACAGCGTACTGCAAGACTAAAATTATTGGCAAAAATATAACAGAAATTCTATTTAGTCCCTCAAGGTACCTCAAAGAATTATAGCAAGTCTTGAAATCTTTCATTAAGTGGTTGTGGTTGCCTCGAAGTAAATGTGGGTGAGCCTCAAATCCAGGTCGGCGGTGCGGGGGATATGTGGTGGTTTGCCACTTGGACGACAAACTCTCTATAACTGCATGCGTTCATGGTAAGATCATTTCAAGGCGTGCTTGACATAGCGTGTTGCTTGTCAATACACATCATCTTTAAATACTCATCAATTCCGACTCACTCCTTCTGAATGGACGCCCTTCGCCAATAGACGTACAACGTAGAAACTTTTCTTCGGTTGATCGGCTTCGGATTTCAAATGGTTCGGATGACGTGCGAGGTGCTTACCATATCACCAATGTGCACTACCCTCATCCGCTTTGGATAGTGAACACACGGCTTTAGTCTCCTATATATTACTATCCATCTTCTCTCTTTGTCTGAAGTCGATTTCATTTTCTCTTTCATCAACAAGCTCAGCACCTCAAACAGACATTCTAACTTCAACCCGCACTTGACCTCGGCTCGTTAAAACAAAACACCTATTTCCTCCTACATACTACCCCCAGCTCAACATCCCTCCGTCGATACAATGGCAACAGCAGCAACCTTTTCCGCCACTCCGGCTCATCTTCTTTCCCCCTCAAAAGAGACAGAAGTCCGGACAGCTACACAAACCAATGACAACTCTTATATCCCCCGCGGTGACACAATTGTCACACTAAACTATTTCCAACCTCCCGAGGACGGAGCAGTTCCCTTCAACTATGTGGAAGCACCACCAGCCGGTGAGCCTCAGCGAAATTACGGGGACGTCGATATCAACGTCCCAATTAAAGACATCCGCGGCCATGAAGACGAGTACACCCTAGACAAAGACGCTTTCAAAGTCGTTTCCAACGTCCCCGAGTCGGCAGAAAAAGAGTTCCTGGATGACAAGTCCATTGAGAAAAACTACTATCCTGAGGTGGAGAAATTAATTTTGGACAACATTCCTGGCAGCAACAAAGTTATTTTCTTCGATCATACGATCCGTCGCTCGACTCCCGGAGCCAATCGAGCACCAGTCACTCGAGTCCATATTGATCAAACCAAGACTTCTGCCCCTGCCCGAGTTCATCGACACGCCCCTGAAGAGGCTGAAACACTTCTTCAAGGCAGATACCGCATCGTCAACATCTGGCGTCCTCTGAATGGCCCTGTTCAAGCAAGTCCCCTTGGATTCGCATCCTCTTCGACTTTGAAAGACGAAGATCTCATCCCGATCGAGCACCGATATCCTGATCGAACGGGAGAAATTGCTGGGATCAGATATAACGAGGGTCAGAAATGGCATTACCTTTCCGGAATGAGGAATGACGAGAGGCTTTTCTTGGAGTGCTTCGACAGTGAGGCTTTGAAGCCTGGCTCCGAAGTGCAGGGTGGTAGGGTGCCTCATACGGCCTTTACTGATCCTCGCACACCTGAAGGTGCGGTTGGAAGAGATAGCATTGAAGTGAGAACTTTGGTTTTTGGTCCATGAACAGCTAGTTGCTCTGCTTTTTTGTTAGGGTATTGTTACATGGTTTAGCGAGTCATTGGTTTTAGCATATAAATTTACTTTCTTTCCTTCTATTATTTTGCTGAATCTTGTTTTCTGCTCCGCTTCCGTGGCATGTTCTGGAGATGTAATTCATTAAAAAATTAGAACAGTAACTAATCTGATTATGTAAAACTTATATAGCTCTATCTTCGAGTCGTTTGTATTAAGTAAGAGTCTATGTCAAACCCCTTCGCCCATTCAGATCAAGTTATTGTGCCAA
Organism: Hymenoscyphus scutula; assembly: GCA_001399465.1. Classification (NCBI taxonomy): domain Eukaryota; kingdom Fungi; phylum Ascomycota; class Leotiomycetes; order Helotiales; family Helotiaceae; genus Hymenoscyphus; species Hymenoscyphus scutula. The sequence goes on along the minus strand of LKTO01000418.1, from coordinate 22,658 downwards.
GTCCAGTGTGAGTAAAGATTAATTAAGCATCTGATTATTAATCTGATTAACGTAGATTAGAGTACGATTAACGAGTCTCTTGATTATAATAGATTAATCGATTTTAATTAATCAGATTAACTATTCATTATTGAGCTACAATAATGTAGTTTTCATTAAATCTCGGTTCCTTCTTCTTTCCTTTCTCCTTCTCTTTCCTTTTTCTTCCTCATATACCCTAACTTTTTATATAGAGATATATAATATAACTTTGTACCACTTTCTCTAGTTTATTATCTCTCGAGTTATAGTCTTATAAGAACTCCTGCCGCATTATATATTAAGTAATAAAATTCTACTTTTTAGCTAAATAAGCATTACTCCGACGCTATCCCGAGGCACCGCCCGTCCTCCGGTAGCCCGGGCCCGGTCACATAATCATAATAATTATTAATTAATTATCACTCTGATTAAAGTTGATTTATGATTATGATTAACCCCTGAATCCCTTGATCAGAATATATTAATAGTTTATTAATCTAATCTAATCTACTCATTTCTTATACTGACCTAGTCTCGAGAATAATGAATTGAAATATGAAATTTTACCAGAACACTTCAGCTGAGGAGCTTTTGGCATTCTTATATAAATAACAAACTTCCCTAAGTCGGTCAATGAGTTTATTAACATACTTGTCCTTAATTTGTTGAATAATATATTGTACTTCTGTATTCTTTGTGATAATTAGCTGATGTATAGAAGCCTTCTTTCAACAACATCGTAGTCCGATCCGACAACAGGAGCCATGAATACAACTAGATGAGGCTGTCAGTGTAGTTCCTGGAGTCAGTCACGTGTAACCGGATCAGGGTTAGTCTTAGCGTGCAGGCCATGCGATAACCAAAATTTCCCTGGGCTGCGACTTCGGCCAATAAGTTTTGAAGCTTATACATCAGATCGTCAATTGATCCGCAGAGCTTTCATACCGCATTCTCTTCTTTTTTCACATCATATCCTTATATCAGATTCAGGAGAACGACTCAATTGAAGTCGCATCAACCTCCAACATCAATGCACTCACGATGAACTCGCAAACCCCAGGGCTCAAATCGCCAACGACTCCCATTGATTTGGACGCGTCGTCAAAGATCATGTCTCGAACCCCTAAAACACCAGAGGCTGCGTCTGAAGCCAAAGTATGGAACACGAAGAATTTGGGTCTGCGGTTAGCTGCCGACTTTGTTTCTGGAGCTTCCGCGGCGACGATGGTGGCTCCAATAATTGTCATGATCGATAAGTTAGTCATACACACCTTTCCCAACCCCTAACTTCTTTCTGCCAGGACTTACACTAATTCATGGTAGAGCAATTATGCAAAATGCTTCCGGTCAGGCAAACCTCAAAGACTCCCTCAAAGGCTCGATCAAATCCTTCCTTCTCAAGCCCCACAACCTCGTCTTCTCGAAGCCATTTGGACTCATTTGCATGTTATACGGAGGCACATACCTCACAGCCAATTCCCTCGATACCATTACCTCGACGGTACAAAATAAATCACCTACACATGTTACTTCTGGCTCGCTGAAGTTTGCTGCTTCTTCGGGAGCCAATATTGGACTCTGTCTCTTCAAAGACCAGGCGTTTGCACGACTTTATGGTCCCGGGGGGCCACCTCGTCCTGTACCACTACCCTCATACGTTCTCTTCACATTGCGTGACTGCCTCACCATATTTGCATCCTTCAACATCCCACCACTCCTTGGACCCGTCATAAGCCGAAACATGGGAGCGGAGTGGGAAAAGAGGGTGAGTGGACAAACGGTCGCCCAATTCGCAGCACCAGCAGCTGTACAGATTCTCAGCACGCCAATGCACTTGCTAGGCTTGGATTTGTACAATAGAGGTTCGAAATCGATTACTTGGGATGAGAGATGGACGATTGTGAAGAAAAATTGGGCAGTTAGTGCTGCAGCTCGAATTTGTCGAATCGTACCTGCTTTTGGAGTCGGCGGAGTGGTAAATGCCAAGGTCCGAAGGACTTTGATTGAAAAACTGGAGTAAATGGTCTCTTGGGTTATGACTTTTTCTTTTCGAGATGCTTTCATGCGATACATATAAGAATGGACTTGGCTGGTAGGCATCACGCCGCTCTGTATTTTCTGATTATGCGTATAGATGGATATAAACAGGGTGTCATTCTCGAGTTCAGGAAGGGATGGTATATGGATGGGCGTTTGGGATGAAGATAAAATCTGTAATTGTTAATTGTGCACCCTCGTGTGTTGGAATAGAAATTAGGACGAAATCCTTCGGGATCAATTGATTTCTAGTTTACCTTTTACGAATGCTGCCAGCATATTCCTTTCATCCATCTTCCGCAATTTAAAGTTTGGATAGAAGAAAACTCTATAACTCCTTAAGAAATCGATTCATCGATTCGAGGCCTCAGGGGTAGATCAAAATGATGCCGAGTATTTCCTCCTCACGAGCCTAACTCTATCCCTCGAGAAGTAAAGAAATCAAAAGTATTTCCCTGCGTCGCCTAACTCTATAGAAAGAGAAGGTAAATCAGAACAGTAGTAGGAAACAATTGTATAAACACTTTAATAGACATAATCTCCTCGTTATTAATTACATCCGCGTCTTTAAATTAGCGAAGGATATAAAATTTGAAATATATATTCTTCTAAGGAAGAGGCAGGTGTTTCCAAGTCGTTCCTTTTCTTCTTATTTTTAATACTAGTTATAAAACTAGTAACTATAATAGCTAAAATGTAAAGTCATTTATCTTCTTATACTATAATACCTCGAGTTAGTATTAATTTCTAGAATTTAAAAAGAAAGAAAGAAGTATTTACTAGCTATAGATGAATATTATTTTACATCTAGAAGGAAATTTAGAAACTAAGATTTCTTTTATAGAACTATAGAGAAGAGGTTCGAGTCTTTTATAATTTTCGCTACTACAGTACTACTACTACAAATTAGTTTAAGTTATTTAATAGAGACTATATTCTTTTTAACTTTAAAGAAGAAGGTATTAAAACTTATTTTAAAGTTTTTTATCGACTTTAGGTTAGCCAATTAGTTAATTCGAGTTAGATATAGATTAATAAATTATTATAATTTAGCTAGTTATCTTTAATTATTTAAACTCTTTTTAAATACTTTTTTTTATTACTATAGGCTATATATAAACTAGAAAACAATAAGTTCTAGATTCTCTAAATTAAAATAAAAAAAAAGAATTTAAAAAGAAAATTTAAAATTTAAATATAATATAATATTGACTTTCTTTTATATTATAATTACTTTAAATTAAAAAAACTAGAACAGTTAATTTTAGAGAAATATTGTTAAATATTTAAGAGATAGAAAAGATAAGAAGAAACCCCAAAAAACAATACAGTACCTACTTACCTGTTAAAACTATTCAATAAAAAGTTTAATATTATCTCTACAAAGATTTACTATTTAAAATCAGAGGTAAAAAAGTCCGTATAGTCGAATTAATCCTAACATCACTTAAGAAGGATATTAAAGGATAGAAAAAAGAAAGAAAAAGAGAGAGCTAAGACTCTTATCTTACTCTTTATTTAATAATGAATAATTCAAAAACATCCTCAAGAAAAAAGAAACTCGCTCGCTAAATCTATAACCCCATCATTCATTATACACGATAATCTCTATCATCTATCTCCCTACCAAAAATAAACTAACACCAACTAAATGAACAACCATCCATATAAACAAACCCCCAAAAAAGAAAAGGGTCAGGAAGTGTCCCATCGCTTGTTCCAACGTGATAATTACAAAATGAGGCCCCCCTCTCGCCAACGAAAATGCATTGCATCGCATCAAGAAAAATGGAATCATGATAGAAACATGTCATTTGTTTCTCTTTCTGTCCTGAAACCAGTTCTAAGTAATAGGGGATACATGTAAAGTATTTTTTTGTTATTTGAAATATAAATATTTTGGGTGAGTTGACCACGTTTTTTTGGTGGATACACATGTTTGATATATACCTAGAAATGTTCTTTCCAGAAAGAGAAATTGACTTCAGGGACGGAGGCTTTCTTACACGCCTTCTTGATCTCTCGAGCAGCAACGTTGGGTCCTGTAAAGTATCATTAGTATTTGAAGGATAATGCAGAAGGGGAAGAAAGAGGGGGGGGGGGAAATACCACAGAAGTAAACACCGACGTTGGTTCTCATGTCACCCTCGAGTCCGTTCAGATATGTTCGGTCTAGGATACCTTCTCGCATGCCTTGGAAAAGTCTGCCGAAATCGGGACGACCGAATTGGGTTCGGGCTTTGAGCTCGGTGAGAGGATCCACGGTGGAACCGACACTGTTGAGAATAATATTGTTGGTGGTGTTGATGTCGAGTTTCTGTGTGAGGTAGGTGTGAATCTTCAAGAACTCATTGCCGCTGTTACCAGGTTGGCCGGCTGCTTCTTGACTCTGAGCCTCGAGGGAGGAGAGAAGGACTTGGAACCATTCAAAAGAAGTGGTGTCCTTGCAAACCCAGATAAACTCAACACGACGAAGACGAGTGGGTGGATTTGGTCCATTGCGCATGTGCCAGATGTTCTTGAGGATGGATGCCCATGGAGTGACGCCAATACCGGTTCCGATGAGAACGGCAATCTCGTTGTCGAAAACGTCTTCTGCTGGTGCACCGTATGGTCCATCGATTCTCAGAGCGGGCATTTCTTGTCCGTTTTGAAGAGCAACTTCGTACATTTGACCAGCATCGCCACCTTCATAGAGCTTTGCTTGTGCTGCACCTGCTCCAAGAGCATCACCGAGGGCGCGAGTAAAGTCACCGACTTGTCGAACGTGGACGGAAATGTATTCATCGTATGGACACGAGGTGATGGTAAATGGATGCCATTGCTGGGAAGAGACGGAAGGCACGTTGAGGAACAACCATTGTCCCGCCTTGTACTTCATGGATGGCTTCTTGAACTGGATCTCCATAGCATCTGTTTCTAGATTAGCACAGAGAAGAAGTAAGGCGAGATTGGAGGAACTTACCATATGGATGACGAACAACACGAACAATCTTCGTCTCTCTTCTGGAGCGTATCTCACGATAAATTCTCTCCATGAAATAAAGTCCACCACCCCAGAGCTCCCATCGCCAACCTTCATATCCGAGGCAATGGCTCCAAAAGTTCTTGTCGTCTCCAATTGGCGAAAATGGAAGGGCGGTATCACGGACGAAGCACCCGGTTGCGTGTGTGTAGAGACCGAGCATGAAAGGAATAAAAAGGTGGTGAGTGTACCAAAAGGTTTCGAATGATTGTTGTCGGATTTTCGCGTGGGCGGTGGTGTACATGAGAACCATGATCAGCAACATGATGTGTCCTGTGATTCCACCAGCATCGCCATAATGTATTTGAATGGCAGTTTGGGGTCGAATTTGGGTTACCTCCACGTTGAAGAAACTGAGCAGTGTTAGTAGATAAATGGAGGAGGTACTGCAACGGCTTACTTGACATAATGACCGAGAGTGTGAACACCGGCCCAGAAGGCTAGAGAGTAGGCGATTTGTCGATGAAAGAACTGAGACTCGTCTAGAGGCAGGAACTTAACCTTCGGTCGGATGTACTTCAAGATATTGCGGCACATCGGTAACAGAATCATTGCTCCATCCACCGACAAGACCAAACCAGCTCCTCGAGATATCCATACTGAAAATGTGAGGGAGTTGAGCCCCGATAATCGCGGATCCGTAGCCTGTTTCCACCTATTCCACAAGATTAGCTGAATGTCGAGCGAGGACTTCTCCCAAAAGACTTACCATCCGAAAGCGAAAAGACCCAGGTGAAAGCCGTGAAATAAGAAATTGAATAGCAATTTCGACCCTCGGGTTTGCGAAACGATGAAAGTCCAAAGCGACATGTTGACTGTCTATTTCCCCCACTTGCTTGCTCCTTCGATGCCCAAAAAGTTATTATTAAATGTCGACCAGCGACGGTACCGACGGATTGAGACGCAGTCGTAGATGAAGGAAGAAATCGATTAACGAACGGCGACTTCTGTACTGCTCACACCGAATTATTAAAGTTGCCGTACCCGTACCAAGAGAATGAATGGAAAAGAACGGATCTGAGCCAGCAGGAGAGGAGGTGATGATATGGTTAAGGGCGAAAAGCTTAGTCTCCTGCTTGTGAGACTAGGAAGAAAAGAGGTGGAAGGGGATCCAGGGGGTTTTGGGCACTTGAGGGGGGATGGCCGGATATGGGACCCCTGCGCCACTGCCGTTCAGATATGGATGCACGAGCGTGTGTTCGCGGGGTACCAGATCGGATATTCAAGTTCCATGAAACTCAAAGGGGGCTTCTGACAGGTCCAGCGAGTGGGAGGAGGGCAATTCCCTTGAAATGGTCGTTGGTCAGCCACTCTTCAGCAGCATGCCATCCCAACTCGAAAAGAGGCGAGGGCTCGGATTCGACGGTTGTGTCGAAGATCAGACGTTGCAGAGGGTTTCGGGCGTCCGATCTCTGATATTCTCCAGGATGGAAAGACTGTCAATAAAGCTTGGCCGTCCAGAGAGGGTCCTGGGAGGGGCCTTTGAGGGGCTCTTGAGACGTTTGCTGTTGCAGGAACTGCTCTCGCATTGACGGTACCCGGGCGTCGGACCACCTTCGTCTCAAATATGCTCAAATAATCTGAAATTTGGGTAGCGGAGCGAAAGATATTCAGGGGTCCAGGGAGGTGGGAGCAGAATTGGCGAAAAAAGTCGTTCGATTTCTCAGAGGGTATCGTACGTTTTTTCGAAAGGGAGTGAAATCATATAAATCCAAGGGAAGGAAGCAGAAAAAAAGAGAGGGACGAGATGGCATGTTCAAATATCGAAAGAAGAGCGACTAGGGGCACAACAACGGCGTCTTTGGCATCAATATCGACAGGGCAGGGCGATGGAGACTTGAGGAGGCCATTGGATGACAGGGGGGGAGGGGGATACTTTTCGTCCAAGCTCTCGGCGCTTCGACTGCTCCGGGATTCGCTGGAGACGAGGAACAACATCGAGCCGACACATTTCATGGCCAGTCAGAGAGGGAAAGATGCATGAGGACTCGGGAGAAGAGGAGGCAAGAGGAAGAGGAGGCAAGAGGAAGAGGAAGAGGAACAGCAAGAGCAAAGTGACTTGGTCGACACATGATACATCCCCCATTCGGACATGAGGTGGTCGACTCTCGAGTCTCCATCAGGGCATTTCCACTTTCCATTTCACGACTCCGATTACTTGGTACTACTCGTCCTCCTCCTCCTCCTCGTACTCGTACTCCTGGGCAAGGACACAGACGCTCATCCATCCCATGGGCAATCAATGGCAATAGGCTCGCTCACCCTCACCGTCGCTTCGAGTACTCAAGTCCGGACGAAGCACTTGCTCAAACTGACTCGTCCCATCATCTTGGGATCTTCATCGTTCGAGCAATCGTCGTCGCATCAGCCTGTTTAGAAACCTCATCCTCGCCGCCGCCTCTTCATCATCTTCTGGTCTGTGACACACGAACCCTCAAGAAGGGCCCGGGAAGGGGTAGAGCAAGAGAAAGGGGACGGAAGTATTCCAGGACAGGACGATGTTTCCAACCAGAAATCCTTTGCTATCAGAACCACCGTGCCCTCCATCATCGGCGACTATTATCTTCCCTTGATGCTCCCCGTCCATGTTGTCGACGTCAAGTGGAGCCGGTGCTCAACCGATGCGTTCATTATTCAGAAGAATTCCTGTCAGCAGCGTCCATCCCAACTCCGGCTATGAAACATTTATCTCGAGTATGCACTCTGTACTCGAAGAAACCAATGAGGGAAAAGGGAATTGTTTTCCCTCGAAACACCACCACTCATTGAACGCAGGTACACGCTACACAGGTACAGGGCGCTTACCCGACCTCCTCGCTAACCTTACACCACATTGGTCCCGTAAGGTATGGGAAGCTAAGGCAGCTCGCACTCGCTCCGCTGCCGCTGAAGATTTTCAATGAAGAAATCAAATTGAGGGCAATGTGACCGACGCCACAAGCATCTTCCGTAATGGATTCGGCTGCAAGCCGGTGAACGGTAAGTTTTGAATCTCAGATCTTGAGAGTCGAGAGTCTTAACTCTTGACCTCGAATGTTCCAACCCATCGCAAAACGCGGTTCTGATCGGCAAACCCCCATCAATCCCTTCATTTCCTTCCCCAAATTACAGGGTCTTTCGTGAGGAAAATCAGAAAACCCCGATCCATAATAAATGACGATGTACAGTAGCATCGTACCGACGTCGATGACAAGGGGAAAAATTAAAGACTCGAACAAACGCAAAACAATCGTGTTCCACCCCCTAGTAAAATGAGAAACATCCGAGAGTGGCGGCGGCGGTGGGAGGCCAATGGATTTTGTCCTCCTCCCGGGCGAGTTCTTTAGCACGTGATGATATCCCCCATCTCAAAAGTAAGACTTGTGGCATTGCTTGTGTCTATCTACTTTTTATAAGTGAGAGTTAGATTGAATATACTGTAGCTAGTTGAGAGCGCGAAGATACTAGATTTTCTTTATCGTAGATTTTCGAAGAAACGTGATATTTTCAAGGAGGCACGAAGCAGGTGACTAAGCGTCAGACGTCACGTTTTATATATATATCACGTGCTAACTAAATTAATCTCAGTCGGAAAGCGGTTTATTAAGCTTATTTCTTTCATAATTTCTTTTCTATTAAAGAGAATAATTCCTCCATCACATTCTCATCACTCGAATCGAACCAACGTAAATATCGGTCCGGGGAGTGTTAGCAAGACCTTTTTTTCACTATAACTCACTTCAGAAATAGTTTTTTTTGGAATTCAATAATAGGACTTCTATACTTTTGCCTAGACGACGAGTGCTGTTTTGTAGAGTCGCGGTTCTTAGATAGGGTTTTGTCAAAGAGTTGTTGTCTTAGTCGAGCTTCGTTCAAAGCGACGCATTTTCAATGCCAGCTTCCTCGACATTAAATTGTTTCACCTGGAAACTGTAGACTACTCCTACATCCTAAGGGAGTTTAGAAAAATCTTGGACTTCGCTAACCTGATGAGACGCTATGCAAAAACAAACACATCACTAAATCATGTGAAATGACCCAAAAGATGGCAGAATGTTAAACCGCAATAGAAGCAAATCTATAATAACTACTATCCTAACTCAAATATCCACATAGAAACTTGCCACTCTATACAATCCTTATAACTATGCCTTGGCATCTTTAAAAAGGGTGCACCACTTAATGTAGTAAATAGGGGAGCCTACCTATAAACTTAAGAGCTGCGTTGCAGAAATGACGAGCCTGCCCGTAGGCATAACTCCCTTAATTTATACGACTGCTTAAAAGGGCACTGCTTCGGTCAAGGCTACAAAGGCTACACATGCCGGGATTATTTTTGCAATGTCGATGAGTGCGGTCCGCAAAGCAGGCCCGATGAGAATATTGAAATCGCTGTTCGGGTTCTCGGTTACGACTACGTTGGTTCCCTAGGTGATGGTTGCAACAGTGCCCCGTTGTATCAGTCACTATCCTTATAGTCTCGGTAATGAAGCTTGGATCAGATCCTTTTTACTACGGCTTATTAAATTCTATAAACTTCGAGTCGTTTTTGACCTATGGACATTGAGAAGCAAACTTTAGTAAGGGATTCTATATTCTTGCTGATCTTGCCAATACTTGCAACAATTGTGAGGACTGTTTGAAATAAATCTGGGAAATATGTCTTGTAACTTACAATGCACCAGGGAATTAGATCAAAAAGATCCACGCCAATTTGACCAGGTGCTGTGGGTTGAACCGCTGCTATATGTACATCGCCAACATAAATCACCAAGCCCCTGAAGCTTAGCGTTAAAGCGAAAAGTTAAAGAACTCTTAGATTAATCAAAAGGAACATTGTAAATTTTTCGAGAATGGCAAAACAAGAAGAAACTCGCAACAAGGAGACATAGCTTCTGCATATCTATACTGTTTTGGATGCGACACACAATCACCTCCCTCGAATAGAACAATCTTCCAAGCTCGCAGAAATAATTTACAGACAATGCCGCAACCAACCTTGTAATAAGGTAGCAGTGCTATTGGTAGTACGTCAACCTGATGTATCTCTCATGTTGGAGGTAGGCGCACAGTCGATCGCTACCCCTCGTTTATGGAACCCCAAGCCCAAAAGTAAGAAAATCCTTTATTATGAAACACAAATCTAACAGTAAAAAGGACCTATACTTAAGAATCCTAGAAACGCAAACCCAACAGTAAGTAGATTTTCCCCTCCGCATTCTTTTATAGCGGGATATTCAGATGATACGCCAGCGGGCAAGTGTTATACTTAGAACGCATGCGCGAAGTGCCAAAATGCTAACCTGGCTTATTTTACCATAGAGGTCGACCTTATCTTACATCCCCATGGTGGAAAGAAGTATAATATAAATAACGACGGGACATTGCAAGAGTTTGTGTAAGGATATCGAGTTGTGTATGAAGGATAGAGCAGCGATTCCCTACATTACTCTGACGAACTTTACTGGTAAATATGGTAGCAAGAATAAGGTGATATAGAAGCACAGGCTACCACTTTCCGCTTATCCACCAATGCTTTCCTTCTTTGTCATTCCCATGTCATCAAACTATTCCACCACAAAGGCCAAAAAGCTACATGCTCCACTTAGGGCCCGACTCTGCTTTGTATAACTACGATCCATTGCATAAGGCGCTTGAAATGATGAATCTAGAGAGGAATTAAATATAAACCAGCTGACTCCACTAGAATTTCCCAATCTTCACCTTATTATATATCACCTCTAACAAACTATACATACACCCTCATCCTCGCCTCCACAACCGCCCCCATACCCCCTTCCAATTCGGTCTTTGATACCCTCTCTCAGGTTGCCCTTGCTCAACGTCGATTCCCATCATTAAATCCACTCCCTCAGGCGGTCTCATAACCGTAAACTCCGCGTCCCGAAAGTCCCAACTATCCTCCAGTCCCGTAGGCCAAGGCAAAACAACCTCAAAAGCATCTGCCCTCACTCCTTTCAACGGTTCCAACAGCCTCTGTTCTGATACTCTATATCCCGCATCTATGATTTCGAGAACGAGGTTACGGATTTTTACACGGGAGAACGCCCGCCAAAATGTTTCCCACCTCGCTTCCTCTTCTTTGGATTCTTTGAGGAACGTGTTTTCGATGTCGAGGTCGGGTAGATACATGGGGTTCCAAAACCCGAAGGAGAGACGTAGGTTTGTCAACGCGAGGTGCGAGGAAGGGACTGTGGCTATGAATCGTGAGGCGACGTGGATGGTGAGCTCAAATGTGGCGGAGGAGTAGAGGAGGTCGATGAATTCTACGTAGCTATTATACAGTAGGTTAGCAGCAGTCACGTGCGAGTTTGTACGAGATAGCATTACATCTTTTTGCAGCTCAAGAGTAAGGGTAGCACCTCCCAGCCATTTCGAGTGCTCTTGCGATAATCGTCATTCCACGTCTCTTTTTCACAAATATTCTTATATCTGGCTTGGAAGTCTTGGAAGTAGCTGTGTGACGTTGGCACCGTGCAGCGCATGTGTGCCAGCTTGCCGTTCACGAGGTGGACGTGTTGAAATTTACCGTAGGAATTGAGAACATAGCCATAGATTTGATAACGTATCTCGATAGGAAGGGTGCTGAGCAGTTTCGATTGGATTTGTGAGGATGCGGGGGCTGGTAGACGGGGTTTAGTGAACCATGATTTGAGCTTGGAGAGGTGCCTCGTTGTCGTCGAGTCCTTCCGCGAAGAGGACCAGAATGAGGAGGTTCGGGAAGACATTGGAAATGCAAAATGTTTGGCAAATAGGTTAATAGAATCGGAGATTTTCTGCTTATAGAAGTTGGTAGGTCATAGGTTGGTTGTCTGTTGGTTGTTTTTGCTGCGCCACAAACGTGTCGCTGGCTCATAACGAAATAAATAACTCGAAGTATTTGGAAACTATCTCAATCACGAGAAGAAGCTACTGAAAATATTTAGTAAAGTCTCTAGAGTATACCAATTCGCCTTCGTAGTAGAGATTTAATTTACTTAAACATGTATTTAAGTATTCTCTAAATTAATAGAAATACTTATTTAAGCTACTTTTTAATAGAAAGAAGTCTTATTCACTATATATTATACTAAATAACTAAAAACTACCCCCTTTTTTATATAATACTAACTAGTCTACTTGTTTTCTATACCGACTAAGCCTTAAAAAGTACTTCTAATAGTAATCTAGAGAATATTCTAGCAAAATAATATAGTATAAGAGAAGATTATAAGAGAAGAAAGAGAGATAATAATAAAAGGAAGAGAAGTAGTAAAATAGAGAGAATACTAGTAAAGTCTTTAAAGTTAGATATAGATCTCTATCTAGGATATTTATCTTTTTCGACTTATAGTAAGAGATATACTCAATGTATAAAGTATATCGCGGACTATAAACTTAAAGATAGATCTAATATAATATAAGAGTAATAGGTTTCTGTTAAGCGCTAATTTCTCTTATAGTAATAGCCATCTCGTTTAACACGTTATGTTCCCTTCTACTCGTCTATTTTATCTGTCCTGTGTAAATGGATATCTTAGCACTAACCTAGCATAATTTGGATATGTTTCTTCATTATATACTATCATACAAATGAACACTCATTCATTATTTTCGTCCCACTCAAATGATGTCCCCTCGCCTCTGTCTATAATAATCGGGGAGAGTTTTTCCCCGTGCGGGCTTCATAAAATACAAATAACTCAACATATCAAAACAACCCTCCAGATTCCATCTCTGGATTCACTCATAACTTTTTGGCCTTCGGTAACTTGCGATGCGCTCTTCGGAGAGCCTTGACTTCCTTCGTCGTCCGCTTTCCGATATCCCAGCCCCAACCTCGCAGTATCTTCACCACTTTCGGTGTTACTGCCACGGTAAGGGGCACTCTAATAAAGATGAAGGATTTGTGAATGGCGTAGGCGAGCGCCAATTGAGTTGCAAGACCTGATTTGGTCAGTGGCAGTACGGAGTATGGGAAACAGGGATACATACTAGCATCTTTTTTATTTTTGGCCTCTGCCTCTTCCACTCCCCAGCCAGCCATTGCAACAGCTCCGTCGATTTTGGAAGCTCCTTCGATATCCTGCTCGGCTTTCTTCATTCCCGCCCGCCATTCATGCCATGTTTGCTTGACAGAATCTGGTATTATGCGCTTCACGAATGAAAGAAATGCTTCTTCCCATTCCCCTAAAAACAATGCATTAGTCAAATTCCATTCATAATATAGCAGTGTAAAACTGGACCCCAGGCCAGCTCGCAGGGGGCGGACTCTTGCTTCCATGTCGACAGAAATGGTGATTGGGCTCCATTGCACAACTTTCTCTGAACCAGATATCCGGTGTATAGGTGCTTGAACCTATGCCTCAAATACGCAAGCTTCCTGTTCGCAAACCACGTCCCAAAGCACCCAGATCCAATAATTCCCTTGCATTTCTGGCCAGCAGTTCGACCAACGATTAACACCGCCTGTCCAATACAAGCTCCTACCTCTTGAACGAAAATTCTTGAAATATCACTTACCAATTCTATCAGTCCCAAGATATAGCACCAGCAGATAGCAAAATGGGAAATCAGTCGCACTCAATATGGCATAAACCCCCACAGCAGACCATCCATATTCCCTCGACAGCTTTTTTAATTTCCCACCTAAACTTGTTGGGTCTGGTTCGGGAGTCGCTTTTGGAGAGGACTTCGTGGTCGAATTTGAGGTGGAGGGTTTGTTTGACCTTCCCCGTCGGGAATGATGAAGGGATCGAATCGAGGCGCGTAGGCGCTGTAATGTCGTCTGCCCGCCTAATGGCGTTGTTCGACTGTGGGAGGAGAATATGAAGCCGGTCCCAGGATTTGGCTTGGGTGGGGTGATTGTGCGGGAGGTAATGGTTCTGGGTTTGAGGGATCGGATGGGCATCGAAGTCGTGAGAGGAAAGGTTCTGAGAGTTGGTCGCATCGCCTGGGAAGCCCCTCGAGCTCCCGCGGAGTATATGATGCTTCGCAGCATTGTGATGTGGAGGTTTGTAGGTTACGGAGGCTATTCCGGGAGATGCGGAGAGGGGCGAGTCGGAAGGTGAGGGCAGCGATTGCCAAAGAAAATGAGGTGCCCGAAGAACCTTAGACCTCTGATGTCAACCCCAAGCGACCAGTAATAGTTTTGAGTATTCTAGAAAGCGGAGTTCCTTGCTGATGTACGGAGGTAGGAATCTGACAATTGGAATCGCCCGACCCTTCCTGTGATAGAGCAAGGAAGTTCTAAACAAGCTCGCTTTCTGTCGAATGCTTGTAAGGCCTGGCGTTGACTGCAACTAGAATATGCTTTGGGTGATTGGTGGGGAGGAATTATACAGCAAGGCTTTGCAGATTGAATAGCAGTGACATCGTCGCTTTCTTTAATCAACGTCTTCGGTCGGTACTCAACAATTTATTTTCGTCTTTGCAGGGAACGAAGCTGGGCCAGATGCCACTGTGGCTCAGATCAGTTGCATCACCGTGCAGGATTTCGGTCCGGATATCGGACGTTTTAACTCCAGCTAAAAGCCGCTAACAGACATCGGGCAAGCCAAAGACCTTTTAGTTAAAAATATAAAGAGACCTAGAAGAAATTTCTAGTAAACTATCTAGCTAGTTACTAGCTAGTAATATTTAATTTCTACTTCTTTCATTAAAAATACTACGTTATATTTAAATATAACGAAGTCTTCTATATCTCTCTTATTAGTAGACTTTCTATAATAAGTGAATAAAGACTATAATTTCTAACTCTTAAGTCTAATGTTTTAATAAGTCTACTAATGACTTTATTCAATTCTCGAGATATCTATACTAATAAGTATTTGGTGTATTTAGTTAAAGTAAAATATATGATTAAACTTATGCCCAAGCCGCTCGAAGCTCATCTAAATAGCTCTCACGTATGGCCGGCAACTGCTCATCACATTCGGCTGACCTCAGCAAGGAGTTCAGAGGCAGTGGCTAAGAGTCGATTGATGAAAACGGATTGGGCTGCTGCTACAGCTAATGCACCTGAGAGCAGCTGGAAGACTGTTGTAGAGAACGTGGTTCAGAATCTGGTATCCAAATTTTGACGTCCAAATAATAGCAGGACATGTGTAAAACATTATGTAGAAGGCATCTGTCAGGTCTAACCTACAAAGAACAATTGACATTGACGTAGTTAGGTCATCTGGCTCAGAGAAAGTGTGCACAACTGTGAGTGGAATCTGCTGACAAATAACGTTGCCGAATCCAATGACAAACTGAAAGCCGATATACTCTCCAACGTGGGAATGAATCTACCTTAAGTGTGCAGAGCAGACCAGCCCCTACAACCGTGAAACTTGCTCCGACAAGTAGATATATTTGGTAAAATGGAAATTTAGTGAAAAGAACGCTACTGAATATAACGAAGACAGCTATTCAGGTGTTAAGGTTTAGAGACAAAGATTTACCATAGGAGAGAAGTGATTTACAGGCCGAGACAATGAGGGGAAGCAATTCTATACTACTTAACATCGGGCTGGAGCTCTTAACGGATTGGAAGTATATAGGCAAATTATAGATCATCAGAAAGTTAGCGCAGCTCAGCCTATTTCCCACCAATCAGTCGAGATTACTTGACACAGGTACCTATGTGTATCGCAAGGAATCTGCCGAAATCACTTTGATAACTAGGTAAGGACTGGATAAATAGAGGGGTCGACGAGGTTAGCGCTTGGTAAGGTCGGCGGTCACAATATGCCGATCCAACCTACTTCGCCTGGGCATACTTTCATCCCCGCGGATTTGTTTATTCGTTAGGTATATAAATCAACGAATCTTGCGAACTTACAGTGATTCAACTGCACACCAGTGGAACCTATTAGAAAAATATATCGCAGGATTTTCAAATCCTCCCCCTCTGAGTTAGCCGAGTCCGACGTTACACACGGCAAGCCGCAGCATCTGACGCTTTGCTGGCTGTTGGCACCTGTTGGAGGTTTGTTTCTCTTGTTCTCTTTCTTCTTTTAAACCACCACCTTCTTGCGTTGAGCACATCTCCTCGCCACCTGCTATTACAGATACATATTCATCCTCGTGGTCAAAATGGCTTCTGTTACCTCTTCCCAAGCTCAGCCCCAGGCCCAGCACCCACACCTCCCCCTGCCCTACTACTTCGACAAATTCGCTAACTTTTATGCTCGCCAGACGGTCACGCAACGCTCACCATTCTGGCCGATGTCATCACCAACCATGTCCAGACATCCGCCCACCCAATCGGCCCCGACTCTGTCGTTCACGATACCGCCGCCGGGCCTGGTATAGGCGCTGCCGCGCTTGTTGCCTGCCTTACTATGCTCATGTCGGGTCCTATGATGAGCAAGGCTCGCGACGGATACACAGAGGAAGTCAGGCTAAGTGGATCGAATCCATTAGTCAATCCGTGAAGGAAGAGGTAGCGCAGTTTAGGGATATCAGGTTCAAGGCCTACGTCCTCTTGGCTACTAAGTAGAGAGCGGGTTAACCGCGTCTGTGCCTGTAAGGAGATAAATTGATTTTGCTAATTGAAACTTCTAGGAATATAGATTAGCTACTATATTACTCCATCTCTTGCATCTTGTACTGTTCTAAATCCTACTTAAGCTCGGTATAAATAAAAGAATTGAATATATGGCATTTCCCATTCTAGGGCAATAACCCCTTTAAAAACCTCGCTTATATTATGATTTCTTTTTATGTCACTTTGTCATTCCCACCAGTCTTTCTTTGGATTAGATCCCTCCTTAGATTTTAGACAAAAGTCCTTGCAAAGAATGATTCCATCCGTTATGAATCAGTGTAGTATTATGTTAGAGATAAAAGCTCGATTTCCACGTCTCGAAAGTCGGTGTCGGTGATACCGAGGACCAGCCTTAGCAGCTATGTTCTGATGCTTATATATCCCGTATATATCTCATAGCATCCAAGTGTTTAACTCAGATTTTCTACATTAAATATTTAATTCGCCTTAGATGAACTTGAACTTCTATGTTATAATTATCCGCTATAGCTAGTAAACAAGAAAGCAAGTATAGTACTTATCAACTAATAATATATAAACCGAAAAAGACTTATAAACACGATTAATTCTACTTTTGTTAAATACTCTATTACTTAATAAGTAATAGAGTAAATAAGATAATTTTAACTGTTTTAAAAAGGTAAAAAGTATAGTATTCTATTAAAAAAATCTAAAAGAAATCTCTTCTAAGAGTGATTCTAGTATTTAGTATACTATCTATTAGCTATAATAATAGCCTTAATCCTTCTCTCTATAGACATCTATAAATTATTAAAGAGTATATTAGATAAATAGTTCTATACTATCTATAAATAAGATTTAAGATATACTCTAGCTATCTCTAATTTACTCTATTTAGTAGTATAAGAGACTAGATTAAGGGGGTTAGGTTAACTAGAGGCTTAGTAAGTATATAGTCTTAGCGAGGCGACGAGCGTACGAATATAACCCGACGATAGCCTATAAGCAGGCTAATACTACTGATACTATAGATGGTTTCGAGAAGTATATAGATAGAAGAGAGTATCCGAGAGTTCTAGGTCTATATAACTATAAGGTAGACAGAGGTACGTGTTACGAATCACGTGTACACGTGACTAGTAAAGACTAGACGGCGTTCTAACAGGTTGAGTACTATTATATACTCTTATAGTAACAGAGGATCGCTTAGACTAGCTAAGCGAACCAGGGATTTTATATAGGTTAAATTACGTGACTGTTATTAATTAGTGATGATTAACTAAGTAACGCTAAGTAAGATTAGAATGATTAGAGTAATTATACTAATTAACGTAAGTAGGAAGGTTCTATATAAGACTAGCACGTCTACTATTAGATAGGAGCTTTGTACTTAACTTAATATTATATTATTACTAATACCTTAATAGCTTTATAGTTAAGTAACGAGTTTACCTTCGAGTAAACACCTAGTTCGCGATTAAACCTCTTTGTAAGAATAAACTCTAGTAATACTTAGTTACCTTAGTTAGTTAGTTTAAGAATCGTTATACTTTGAGTACTCGAGCTTAGAAGTTTAAATCGTAATGCCTCTAAAGGCCGCTCTTATCTCTAGCTCTAGTACTAGTACTATTAACGTACTAATCTAGGGTACGCCTGCTATGTCCTAGGAAACAACTACCTCTAACGACGATAATAATAAGAGTATACTAGATACACTAGAGCTATACAGGGTTAAAGCCCTAGAAACTATACGAGTTAAGCTACTCGACACCTACTATAGTAAACGATAAGAGTTAGAGTTATTCCTAATGTAAATAGAAATCTACTTTAACTTTAACAAAGATAAGTTTAATAGCGATAGTATAGCGTCGCCTATCTTTACTATCTCCTACCTTTGAGAGACTACTCTTAAGTGGGTATAATCGTATCTAGAGGACTTTTTTATATATAAAGCCTTAGTAGGAAGTATAGCTAATATATAATTAATGTTTAGATCTTAGAACGGATTCAAAGTCGCTATACGCCGAATGTTTAGTGATATCGATGCTATTAAAACAGTAATACGAAAGTTACTTAACCTACGCTAAACTAGATTAGTAATTAATTACATAAATGAATTCTAACGTTATAGAAACAGAATAGAGTAGGATTCTCTCGCTCTTATAGAACTCTTTCGTAGAGGACTTAACGTTAAGCTACGTAAAGAGATAGTATAATAAAATCTTAATTATAAAGATATTACTACTATAATTAAAGGAGTAATCTATTTAGACAACTGTCTATAGAAATTCAAGAAAACTAACTACTATATAGAATTTAAGAAGTATAATAAATAGAGTTGACTAGACCGCTAGAACAACTAATAAGTAAACGCTATCTAGAAGAAGACTTCTAGAAAGTAGGAGCTATTCTAGAAAGAACGAAACCGACGTTATAAGTAGTATCTATACTTTTCATATAGCCTGCCCGGCTATAGAGTAAGTGACTGTTATAAGAAGGCTGATTCTTTAGAAAAGTATTAAGTATTTACTATAACTAGAAAGGAAATAGTATTACTTAAGAGATTTAACCTATCTAACGAAGAGCTAGAAGCTTGTAGGTATAGAACGTAAGTAGAGGATAAGGAGAACTCTATCCTTAAATAATACTATAAGAGACGTTCTAAATTAGAGTATAATCTACCTCTATAATATAAAGTAGAGATAGTAGATTTATTATTAGACTTATTATTAGAATTATTAGACATGTCTAGTTAAGGGAATAACTAGAACGACGACCCTTAAGTAGAAGAAATATAGGCATTTATAGAATGTTTTAAATATAGTAACCGATAGGTAGACCTTAATAGAAACAAGTTAGACTTTTAGGCCTCTTATATAACTAGAGGACAGGCTCTAGAAGCGCTAGAACAATTTCGAGTTTAGGAAAACCTTCTAATAAGTATTATCTTTAGGAATCTTAAAAGTAACCTAGATACTATAGAAGGAAAACTAAACATATAAGCTATTAAGGACATCTTTAAGTCTACCCTTAAGTTATAGAGAGAAAGAGATTAACTCTTTACCTAACTATAAGTAGAAGAATACTAGGCTCTAGAAGTTATATTAGAAGATATAATTATATAGTAGCGTTACTACCTAAAACCTATATTAGACTAGGAATTAGAGAAGTAGTTTACTAGTAATAAACCTAACTATAGCTAAGCTATAGAATAGTAAATAGTCTATAGAGTGTCTAAAAGTAACTTCTAGAAAGTAAAACTCTACTCTTAGAGGAATAACCTCTAAGTAGTAGAAATTAGCTAAAGAGAATATAGTTTTATAGTCTATATAAATAGACAGGAAATCTATACTATATTAGAAGACTACTAGTTAATAATAACTATAAAAATTAGAGAATAGAAACTCTAAGTTATAATTAACTTAGAAGTAATAGACAACTTCCTTTCTCTATTAGCTCTTAAGAGGCTAAACGTCTCTATTAAGAAGATAGAACTATACCGCCTAGGTATAGTCGATAGAATAGACATAGTATATTAAAACGGAGTTATTAATTAGTAAACTATTCTAATATAAGTTACTATTAAAGGATACTACTTAGATATATAATTTAATATTATAGTAATTAGAAGCTAGGATATAATACTTAGTATACTATAGATTAGAGAATATAATCTAGATATTAACTAGAAAGTCTAAATAATAACTTTTAGCTAATATAGCTACGAAGGATCGTAGCCTTAACTATATAGCTAGAACAAGGTTAGCGCTACCTCTTCTAAGGCGCTAGAATACCTTGTCGAGAGTTCTCTATAGGTTAGTAAGAAAGCTAATAACGTAATACCTATATAGTATAGAGAATTCGCGAAATTATTTAAGAACCTAGAGGACTTATAAGCTCTACTAGAATATTGTCTATAGGATTATAAGATTAAATTAAAAAGAGAGTTATAACCTTAAGAAATAGAAAATATATCCTTATAGCTAGATTAAGCTATAATACTTTAAAAGCTATATTATTAAAGGTTTAAAGAAAGGTTATATTTAGAGATCTAAATCATCTATTCTATTAAATATATTAGTTGTTAGTAAGAAGAATAATCTAATAGATTAAGTTTATGTCGACTACTAAGATATAAATAATATAATAATTAAGGACGCTTATCTACTACTAGAAGAATAATATCTACTAGATAGAATTAGCTCTACTAAGATATTTATAAAACTTAACTAATAGAACACTTATACCTTAATTAGAATTAAGGTAGGCGACGAGTAGAAAACTACTTTTAGATTACTCTCGAGACTCTATAAGTATATAGTAATACTATTTAGATTAGCTACCGCGCTAGTAATCTACTAGAGACAGAATAATAATATTCTAGAAGGTCTTCTAGAGATAATAGTTATTTGTTATCTAGATAACATTCTAATCTACTTAGATAAAGTAGAGAAATATAAGAGATATATATATAAGTTTATAAAAAGACTTACTATAGTAAACTCTTAACTTAAGTTATTAAAATATAAGTTTAAAGTAACTTATACTAAGTTTCTAGGCTAAATAATCTCTCTAGAAAGAATAGAAATTAACCTAGATAAGATAAGAGATATTATTAACTAGGAATTACTAAAAAATATTAAAGATATTTAACACTTCTAGAGATTCACTAACTTCTACTATTAGTTTATAGTAGACTATACTAGAATATTAAAACTAATAATAAATCTTATATATAAAGAAGTACCTTTTATATAAGATAAGATCGTAGAGATAGTCTTTTAGATAATAAAGAAACGCTTTACTAAGGAACTAATTCTAT
Source organism: Hymenoscyphus scutula (assembly GCA_001399465.1). Classification (NCBI taxonomy): domain Eukaryota; kingdom Fungi; phylum Ascomycota; class Leotiomycetes; order Helotiales; family Helotiaceae; genus Hymenoscyphus; species Hymenoscyphus scutula. Next base: position 1,280 of record LKTO01000418.1, on the reverse strand, counting down.
ATAGCTATAATCTAGAGAAACTAAGTACTATAGAAATAGACTTATTAGATATAGCTATAGATACTATACACCTATAACTAGACGAAAACAGAAAATTAATACCTATAGTCTATTACTCTAGAACGCTAGACCTAGTATAGTAGAACTATACTATATTTAAGAAAGAACTACTTACTATAGTCTTTACTTTAGAGCATTAGAAAATCTACCTCTAAGGAATAAAGTATTAGATAACAGTCCTTATAGATCACGCTAATCTTTAAACCTTTACTACGACTAAGGAACTTATAAGTAAGCGTCTTACTAGATAGTCAGAAACTCTATTATACTATAACATCGTCATCTGATATATTATAGAAATAATAAATCTAAGAGTAGACGCTCTTAGTTGTAAACCAGGCTACGAAGAGGCTAGGGAATATATAAGGCTAGTAATATTAAAAGAACTACCTAATAGAGACTTAGCTTCGACAGTTTATTAAATTACAGCTATATAGATAGTAGATCTATAGCTAGATGTAATCTAGAATATATATAAAGAAAAGAACTAGTACTATAATAGGAAATTATAGGTTCTAAAAGAATATATAAAGTAGTTTATTAGTAAGTACTATTCGACACCTACTTATAGATATTAAGGAATAAGAAGAACTACTTAGTAGATTAAATAATACTACTTTATAGACTATCTACTAGCGATTATTAAGGATGTAATAAAGAAGTATAATACCTATACCTAGAATAAGGCTTTACGCTAGCTACTATATAAATAGATAAGTACTACTTCTATTCTATAAACACCTTAGAAATTAGTCTCTTAGGATTTTATTATTAAACTACTAAAATCTAGAGACCTAATAACAGAAGTTAAATATAACTTAATCCTAGCTATTATAGAAAGACTTACTAAATATATAATACTAATACTATATATAGAGTCTAGTATAGTAGAACATCTAGTATTTATATACTTAAGAGACGTAATCTTAAGATATAGAATATTAATAGAGATACTCTTAGATAGAGATAAGGTCTTTACTTTAAAGTTCTAGACTACTCTTATAGAGCGATTAGATATAAAAAGGAAGCTTTTAATAGCTTTCTACCTCTAGACTAATAAAGAGAACGAATATATAAATTAAGTAGTTAAAATATACCTCTATTACTATATAAACTACTAGTAGAATAACTAGATAGAACTGTTACCTTTAGCTTAGTTTATATATAATAGCTTAACTATAGAAATAATACTTATATTACTATTCTATACTAACTTTAGA